>JAQGBH010001927.1:0-27957 GCA_034698265.1 Sminthurinus aureus
TGAAAATCCCCCTGGAATTTTTTTTGTCCAAATACTTCTATACTTATACATAATAGTTTTATACATATATGTATAAATGTCTAAATGTTCTGTATTGTGCATATGTTCTTTTTCATGTGCTGTAGCTTCTTTCTTTGAGAAGATGAAATTTCTTATTGAGGATGGATCACTCCAGAGTTACGCACGGCAAGACGCATTTAATGGAAGGTAAGCTCTTCTAATTAGCTCTCTCTCGCTCTCTTTCTTTTTTACATCTGTTTTTTTGTATTTCTCATCATCATCATCATCATCAACAACCAACATCATCGCTATCATGATCATCATGACTTTCACAGTTTTTTTGTTCGGAAGGAGTGCCGTTTGGTTCCCTTTATTTGTTAATTCTATGTATTATTTCACCTTATCCGTTGTCCGAAATTCCAAATTCCTGAGCTTCTATTTTGTATATTTTGTATTATTCACCTTGTGTGTATAATTCTTACACTCCTCAATTTTTCTTTAACACAATGTAACGACTTTTTGTTTGTTTGTTTGTATTTTGTATGGATCAAGTTGATCCTATAATTTATATCCATGATTCCTTTACTTTTTTTTACTGGGCAACCAAACTCTTATCTTTTCCTTTCATTATTTCTAAATAATGCATACATCTGTTCAATACTACTACTAATTACTAATACTACTACAAATATCATGGCCTTACCGCTTTCTTGATCTTTATTAGTGGTAACAGGTATATAAATTAATACATAGGGTAATACAGGCTAATATATTTAAACACGAGTTCATTCACTCACTTAAAATCCATGTTACGTCTTTTGTTACAAACATGTTCTTTATATTATATTGATTATTATGCGTTTCGTGAGTTTATATAACATGTCTAATTATTGTATAATAAGCTATATAGCAATTGTGCCCCTGTCTCAAAACCTTAACGTGGGTTTTTTTCTGTTCTGTTGTTCCGTTTTATTTTCTCTTAACGTTTTCTCTGTCTCTGTTCTTTCAAAGTTTCGAGTTTCGAGTTCAAGTAAAAAAAGAAGTCGCGAGTTTCAGGACTAATAAATGTAATAAGTAATAAACAACAAGAGGTAGGAGATAATACATGTAGAATGTAGAATGTAGAATACAGGATATAATTGAAGAATATTGTAAGAGTAATGAATACAAAATACAAAAATATCTACAATTTTTGCTCAAAAAGTAGCAAATAGCAAGTAGGACAAACTAAAAGTTGTCTGTAGAACTAGGAAAAAAGAAAAACAAAGTTTTTACAAAGAAAATTTGAGAAACATGAGGATACTAATAGAAACTTTTATGGTAGCAAGCCTTAATAATATTACACAAAATACAAAATGTACACTAAAAATTTTGTAGGTATCAATAAAACTACGATTTAACTTGCAAGTTGGAAGTTGTTAGACTTATTAAATAATAATAAAACTCCACTTTAGACCTAGATTTTTGAAGCTCTTCAGAAAAGCTATTTTTAAAACAAAATATATCATTACGGAAGAACAAATACGTCTAATGTTATTGTAATATTTCTTATTAGTCAGGAGTCAGGAAGTTTATCTTTTTTATTTTATTATTTTTTTTAGCAAACTCATTTTGTTGATGATAAAACAAAAATGAAAATAACAAAAAATGATAGAAAAATAAATATTGAAAGAGAAAAAGTTATAGACTGTCCGTATTATCTAAATAATATAATGTCAATATTCAATATCAATATTATGTATATATGTATTATTGTCACTGTTGATTTGTCTCTGAGTATGACCCTCTCACAAGTCACAACTAAAATCTAAAATGTTCTTTTTATACTATATATCATCTGTGTTTTTTGCTTGGGGTCATATTCTGTGTAAAATCAAACAGTTGACATTCTTGGCTAACTGTGCTTTCTTAATCTGTCTTTTGTGCTGCTTGATTCAAGTGTGTTTTGGAGTCACTTCAATAAGAGGTAAGCTGAGCTCTTTTCTCACTCACTCAACAACTACAACAACTCCTATTGCAAACTACAAACTACAACAACTACTATACCTACTATAGAGAAAATCCCCCCTCCCAAAAAAAAAGAAAAAAGAAATTTGTTCACCAGCCCGGAAATAAAAATCTGATAAAACGTGGGATTTTACAATCCTTAATAGCTCTGAACCAATTTCAGAATCCTCTAGTCTCTAGTCTCTAGTATCACAAAAAATACTAGAAAGAACCAGAAAGAAGAAAGAATTCCAGCCTTCAAGTTAAACTTTTCTTGTGTACTTTTTCGCCTCTTCCTCCATCCTTTTATTCTCTCTTCTTCACTTTCACTCTCAATCATTTCCGGCAAAGAAATGAAAGACGATGAACGATGAATGTACCAATGCACATATACCGAGTATATTTATGTGTTCACACTGTACATTGTGCATTGTGTGTTGTGCATGGTCTATAATAAAATACATAAAAATCCTTTTTTGGAACGTGAAGATGAAACATCATCTTGTGTCTTGTTCTTTCTCTTTCAATCATTTCCAATATCAAAACCAATACCAATTCTACGTCTTTTCTTTCCTTCTTTTTTATCGACGCTTTCCCTCCAATTTTTTCCCTTCTATTTCCACTTTCCAGTTTCCCGTTTCTCCTTCTTCCTTCTTTCTCTTTTCTTTTACGCCTCAAGATTTTGAGCTAACAATTCCTTTGTGTGTTATACACATTTTTACCTTGAGGCTTGAATTCTGGATTCTAGATTCTAGATTTTGGATCTTGGATTTTGGATTCTATAGTTTCTGGAGGTTGTTATACATTTTGTTCTGATTCGTGTCTGCCTGGCTGGTGGACAAGTTGAAAACTTGAAAAACTACAATGGTGAAGACGATGACGATGAGGACGACGACTATGTGCCTTTCCGTCCTTTTCGTTTTTTTCCACCACCAATGTGAGGCTAGATGGACAATTTATTGATTTTCGTTTGTACTTGTCCTGTCGTAAATGCACAGTCTCTATCTATATATCTATCCATCTTTTTATATCTTTATCTATATTATATTATATTAAATGTATATTATAAAGAAAATTATATATTTATTATCTTTTATTATATTTATTATTAGTGTGTATCCGTCTGTCAAAATATTATATATTTTTTTCTTTATATTATACATTTAATGTGTTACGTCTTTCGTCTTTCGTCTTACGTCTTACGTCCAAACGTCCACCGTCTCAAGTCATTGTACAATGTAGTTTATATTTATATATTTATCTATATTTATATCTATATATATGTAGTCAATCTTTTTTATATCTGCCAACTCGTCATTGTTCCCGTCACATTCATGTTCATGTCCATGTTTCCATTTGTCCATTCGTATTTGCAATGTATAATTTTTATATTATAAATATTTTATGTCTATATAATACATTTTACATATAAATACACACAAGTCACAAGTCATATATTATACATAATACAAGTAGATTTTTTAAGGACCTACAACCTACACATATGTATTCCCAGGACCCAGGACCCCGCAGTTTGATTTACACTTCCGCACTTACTCTTTTCCAACACTCAGTTTTTTCCATTCTTCGTATCTTTTCTTTTCCTTGTTCGGATTTTGAATTGCAAAAGTTCTCCTACAGCAGTGGCCTGAAAATTGCGGGCTGGAAACTGGAAACTGGAAAAAACTGGGTGAAGAATTGTATTTTTAAGTGCAAATCAAAGCCAAATTGGAGAATGTCTTTTGGGGAATATTCTTAAACACTAAACATACTCAAACAACAATAACAATAACAATAGCAATCAACTTTCTTTTCTCTCTTTCTCTTTACTCTATACATTTTATTCAAGTACATATGAAAACATGGATTTATCATTTATGACCATTTTATTGATCTTAATAATTATATATAACTATTTGAGTTTTGAGTTTTGAGTTTGCAGCTAGAAAAAAGATGCTACTAAAATAGATGTATTATATAATATTTACATAATGCCATGAAAATTCGGGAAAATCCTTTGGGTATTTAAAGGAAGAACCAAGAGTAAATACAAAAAGTTGTTGGGTTTTGAGTTTTGATTTGGGATTTTGGATTTTGGGTCATCAACAATTAATGGGAAGCTACATGTAGAATCTAGAATCTGGAATCTATGTAGATATGTACAAAAAATACTAAATGAATATCCTTCTCCTTCTCTCTTTGTCTTTTCTGTCACACTAAACACTAACCGATTGGGGTTGATGTATAGAATAATATAGAGTATAAAATAATATATTATAATAATATAGTAAATTCTCTTGATAGTTGAAGAAAAAAGTAGATAGAGTGAATATTGCTCCCAATCCACCATCCTTCCCTCCATCCATCCATCCATCCATCCATCGGTCCTCGTCGAGGTCCCTTTTCCAGTCATGTCTTCCATCTTCCAGGTCAATGAGATTTAAATGTAAACTTTTGTACTTTTTGTGCAGTCGGAGTGGAGTAGTCCGAGGACGCGTAAAAACTCCAAACGGAAGTGGCCTCATGGGATGTAGAGTTTCCAGCACGTCCCCTCTTGAACCTCTTGGAGGCTTTACACTTACACAAGATGACGGTAAGAATTATTCCTGTATAAAGTATAAAATATAAAGCCATTCCTAACTCCTACAGAGTCATTTTCCATTTCCCTTCCCCCTTTCATTGTACCTACTACATAATATATGTGTTTAATGTTTTAATATAAATTCTATAATTTTATGACCTTTAACGACTATACATAATACATATCTAACTACTATGCACATTTTACATGAATGTTATTCATAAGGAGTTGAATTGCAAAGAGCCCAAAATGTCAATAATATACCTATACTTTTACTTTGATAATGTATACCTATCATTTTTAATTATATCCATCATATTTAAATCCCTTTGAAATTACTACAAGTACTGGTGGTATTTTTAATGACTAGTGAATAAAGACTTTGTCCCAAATTCTGAGAAACCCATTTTTGTAATAGGTGAAAGTAGGAAAAATATAATATTAAATCCCTCTTATCTTGCTCCACAATTTTTTGTACAAAGAATTTTTCTAGTAATAAGATATCGTATAGATGTGTGTACTGTGTACCACGCATATAAGCTGTGTAATGTGTAATAGCTATACGCAATACTGTAGGTTGTATCATTATTTTATTGATTATAATATTGGCAAAGAAAGTAGAAAAAGCAAGGTAATATCAGACAACGTGGAGAAATCAAGTCGGCATTATAATTTCCTGTATTATGTATCATGTATTATGTATTAAGTATGTATTAGTGGACAGTTAACAGGAGTAATGAGATGATTGCCTCATATGATGGCTTTTTTTTTGTGCTACGTAGTAACTTCTAAATTTACGTGGACTGACGTCAATCCAACGTCCAACGTCTAGCTCTCAATTAATATGATTTCATGTCATCCATCCACTTCTGGGCAAATGAACATGCATAGATTATAGATTATAGATGTGTGTAGTTTGAGCAGACTACACACTACACACTACACACATGCACATACGTATAAAGTGACGACCACAGGAAATACTGTCATACTGATATTATGAGACCAGTACTTTTAGACTTTTACCTTTTATTATTCCCCATCATATCTACATCATACATCAACTTGAACTAATTGCAAAGTGAATGGATTTGATAGGAATACATATTAGAGATTTCCCAATTTATCCACACTATCCACAGTCACAAACAAATAATACACTTAATTACCTTTATACAGGCAGCCAAGAGTAGGTCTGTCGTCTATTGTCTTTATATTATGTCGACTGCAGACTGGGGACGACTCTAGATTGTATATTTTCAAGTCATTTTTTTGCACACCACAAATTACTATTATTTTATTATGAATAATGTATATGGAATAATATAAACCTCCAACCTCTAACCTCCGCATTCCTTACGTAACAATAATGTTCATCAAATTGTTACAATTTCATCCATCTCTCTATATCAATATTATAATGTAATTTAGATAGATTTATTTGATTTATATTAATGAATAAATAAAATATCCTCTTTTTACCCAATACCCGATATTGAATACGTATTATATAATAATTGTAAGCGAAATAAATATTATGTGTAGATCCAAATGGTGGAATATTTACTTATGTACATAATTTAATGATTTAATAGGTTGGTTTGATTTGATGGTAAACGGTGGTGGAGCCGTGACTTTGCATTTTGGTCGTAGTCCATTCAATCCACAGACGAGAACTATCTTTGTTCCATGGAATGAGGTACTTAACTTCATTTATTTAGCTATATTATTTTGTGTCAGTCAAAAAAAATTAATGATGATTACTAATAATAATCATTGTAATAATTATTAGTATTATTATTATAGAAAAATGAATGAATGGATGAACAAGAGTGCTCAGTGCTCATATCTCATATTGTGAAATGAAATGGAGTTGTGATGTGTAATGGAATGTGTTTAAAAATTGCAGGTGGTCATAATTGACACGGTGGTGATGGGTTCCAAGGACTCAGATGACCGAGTTGTGGTCCGAAGTCAATCCTGTGATTCTCATGATTATGATACCATCAAACCCATTGTATTGGCCACGTGGAAACATGGATTTCAAGGGGATTGTCCTGAAACTAGTACTATTCTAGTCGAGTCACAAGTATGAAATTTACAATTTCAACTTTCAACTGTTTATCTTGAATCTAAAATCTAGAACGTAGAATGTAGAATGTAGAATCTAGAATGAAAAGGAGACAGCACGTGGAATTCACAATAGTGTCTAATTAATATTTATTTATTTATTTATTATAGGTTGTGCAAGAAAGTATTCGTATTCCTGGTTCTGGCCTTCATTTAATGTATCACAGTTCCCGAGTTCAAGGCTACTTGTCAACAATCCAACTTCAGTTGACTAGTGAAACAATTCCAGTCACTTTGAAACGAGTCCATTTGAGAATTACCATTGAAGGTGTTCTGTTTGAAAAGATATTTGAAGCTGATCCAAATATCAGGTAATATTCGAAATTTCAAATTTCAAATAGTGTATTTTATAAAAAACAGCCAAACACCAACACCAACAATAATAAAAGTACTGATGAGAATGAACATAATAATAATAATCGATATTGATATTTTGTATATTATACTAATAATTTTCTCCCATCTACTTAAAAAACTTGTAGGTATACATATGCTTGGAATCGGTTGAATGTCTATCGGCAACGAGTTTATGGAGTGACAACAGCCATAGTGAAAGTTGGTTATGAGTACAACAACTGTGCGAATGTAATTTGGGACGTGCAGAGCACCACTCTCTCGGGTCAGGATATGAGTATCTCGGATATTGGTGGATGGAATTTGGATATTCACCACCGTTACAATTTCCATGAAGGTATTATCCAGAAAGGAGACGGTTCCAATATTTACTTGAAACGTCGTCCACGAGTCATCATCACGACGATGGGAAATGGTTATCAACGTAGTTTGGACTGTGGGTCAGATTGTAATGGAGTGGCGACCAAGCAAAGACTTTTGGCTCCCGTGGCTCTTCAAGCTGCACCTGATGGCACCGTTTTTGTTGGAGATTTTGACCTCATTCGACGACTCATGGTCGATGGCACCGTCCACAATATCGTCAAACTCAAGTACTTTGACTTTTGATACTTTCACTTCTCATGTCTATTCAAAATTCAAATCATACACTATAATACTTTCAACTTTTCTTTCAACTTTTTCTACTCTACTGACACATCTATCTGCAGTGTACAATGTACAATGTACATTGTAGATTGTACAATACAAACCATTTCCGATTTTCCATTTCCGAGGACAATTTTCTCAAAACTTTTTTCACTCATTTTTCTCCTCCTTTTTTTGTATTCTAGTGCTACACGAGTTTCCTACCGGTATCACATGGCTTTGAGTCCAGTGGACAACATTCTGTACATTTCCGATCCAGAGTCACACCAAATTATCCGAGTGCGAGATATTGAAGACTCGAGCAATCCGGAGCATAATTGGGAATCTGTGGTGGGTTCAGGAGAACGATGTCTGCCAGGTAGAGTTTTTCAACCTATTTAAGTTGGGTTATTTACTGTAAAAAAACAAGTACGAAAGGAAGAGGCTTAAAAAAAGTAAAACGAATGTAAAAAATAATCACAATAATAATAATATAAGGGCCCACAGCAAATAAGCAATTATTCATAAATGTTCTAGGCGATGAAGCACACTGTGGAGATGATGCTTTGGCACGTGATGCCAAACTGGCATATCCTAAGGGCGTTGCTGTATCCTCAGATAATGTCCTCTATTTTGCGGATGGAACCAATATTCGCAAGGTCGACAGAGATGGGATAATTACGACGGTCATTGGGAATCATCAACAAAAGTCTCACTGGAAACCCATTCCTTGTGAAGGAACTCTCAAAGTTGAAGAGGTACACATTATAAATACATATAGCAAAACACGCAACATTTATATTTTGTACTTTGTACCATACACTGAAACGTGTACACGTATACTAGATAAATTTATTTTGGTTTGATGATAATTGTTAATTAACTATAGAAAATTCAAATTAACTTTTACTCTACCTAATTACAAAATATACAAAACATGCAAAATACAGAAAATACAGAAAGTATGTAAAATGTAAAATGTAATCATTATTATTTCCCCCTTGATAGGTTCACTTGAGATGGCCTACGGAGCTGGCAGTGAATCCGCTGGACAATTCTCTCTACATCATTGATGACCATATGATTCTGAAATTGACGGAAGATAATCGTATCCGGGTAATTGCAGGACGTCCATTTCACTGTCCAATCCCAACTGGAGGATATGATGTGGATTTGGCTACTCATGCCGCTCTTATTAGTCCTCAGAGTATGGCTTTTGCTTCGAATGGTGATCTCTATGTCGCAGAATCGGACTCACAAAGGATAAATCGAGTCCGCCTCGTCACGACAGATGGAAGAATTTCTCATTTCGCTGGAGCCGAGTCCAAATGCAACTGTCTGGATCAGGGCTGTAGTTGTTTTGAAGATGATTTTTATTTGGCAACCACTTCCAAATTCAATACTATTTCAGCCATCTGTATGACACCCGACGGAGTTCTTCATATCAGTGATCAGGTATACAATTTTTCCATCTATAGTATATATGAATGCTAAAGTAAATGGTAAAAATAATAAATAATGGTAAAAAGATATATATATATATGTACACAGAGCAGAGAGTGAAAGCAAAAAATAATAATTCGCAAAAAAAAACTTGTATTTTTTTCATCAAACTTGAAAACACAGGGAAACAACCGTGTTCGTTCAATAATGGCATCCATTCCCCAGTCACAGCCAACGGAATCTCGTCAATATGAAATCTATTCACCAGAAACTCAGGAAATCTATGTCTTCAATCGATTTGGTCAACACATTGCCACCAAAAATATTGTAACGGGTGAAACCATCTACACGTTCCTCTACAATGTGAACATGTCGAATGGGAAACTGAGTAGTGTGACGGATTCTGCAGGAAATAAGATACAAATCCTTCGAGATTATTCAAGTCAAGTCAAGACAATTGAGAATTCACAAGGACAAAAGTTTAATCTCAAAATGTCTCGAGTTCGGATGCTCCAGGAGTTTTCCACACCGGAAGGATACAACCTCACTTTCGATTATCATGGATCCACTGGACTTGTGAAGAGTCGACAGGACAGTAGTGGACGAAGCTCGGTCTACTCTTACGATGAATTTGGACGACTCACAATGGCAGTGAGTCCCACGGGACAAGTGGTTACCTTAACTTTTGATTTGAGTCAGAAGGGAGCTAGTGTAAAAGTTACCCGAGATGAGAATCATCCACAAACTGTACTCATCAAAGGATCAACCATCTACAAAAAACAAGGTTAGTCAACTTTCCAACTTTTTCTATTCTCAAGTCTCTCGCATTTTGTTTTGTCTTGTTGTAACTTTTTGTACTTTTTTCTGTGTTTCTGGTTTCTGATTTCTGGTACATTTTTCTATTATTATAATATTTGTACATGTTTTTTTATACTACATATATATCATATTGTTGTTGTTTCGTAAAAAATTCCAGGTAAAATGGAAGAAATCACATCTGTACATCCGGATGGAACGGTCGTTCAAACTTTCCCCTGGTCTCAAACCGTTACAACTGAAACAGTACCCTACAGCATTCTGGGAGATATTAGTCCAATTCTATCCGATAGCTTTCCAATCCCTGGCAAACAAAAGACAGAACTTGCTGGGGATCTTATTAATCGTGTGGAGTGGCGCTATGTACCGAGAAAGGAGGGACGGGGCAAAAACAAACAATTGGTTCAAGTGGACAAAAAGATGAGAATTAATGGAGAAAATGTTCTCATGTTTGAATATGATCGAGAAACAAAGTCGGAAATTGTTTTCACAGAGGATCGAAATGAAATGCTCAATGTTTCCTTTGATCGATCTGGACGACCATTTAAATGGGCTCCTAGGTAAAAAACATACATTCGTGTACAAATAATTTTCATTTTAAATTTTAGTTACGATTTTTAATCATATCCAAAAAATGCTCAATTTTATTCATAAACATATTTTTTTCTATTTTCCTTCTAGTCGTGGCTATGCTGCTGTTGAACTTGAATACGATAGATTTGGTAGACTCATTGCGTGGAAATGGGTAAGCATAACTGCGTTTTTCACATTTCCAGTTCCATTTGTACTTTGTACATTGTACATAGTACGGATTACGGATATAGCAATTTAAACATTTTACATTAAAATATTTAAATGCAATAAAATCCTTTTCTTCTGTTTTTAGGATGACTTGACTGAAATTTATGAATATGATCGTTCCGGACGTCTCTTTAAAATTGACTATACTGATGGCACCTCTCTCACTCAAACTTTTAGAGATCTCATGGATAATCTTGTAAGTATAACTACTACATAAAACATAAATAAGAGTTTTAAATACAACGTCAAACGTACAACATGCGACACTAGACACATACACAATGCCAAAATATCAAATATCAAATATTAGCCATAATAAGATTGCATATGAAATAAAGGGGAACGATATCCATAAAATAAAGCATGTGTTTGGTATTGGGATTGGGATTTGGATTTTTATTGATTTTTCCTTCTTTCTTTCTTTATAGCCAATAAAGATGACGACAGCTGGAGGAAGTGATTATCTATTAGAATATGATGCATCCGGTGCTTTCCAAGCTTTGACAACACCACGAGGACACATTCATAATTTTGGCATTTCCACTTCCATCGGTGCTTATGAATATGTGTACAAAGCTCCAAGTAGTCGAGATGTGTACAAAATCCAATATAATGATCTTGGTCAAATCACTACCATTTTCTATCCACAAGGTAAAAAAATCTTGGCTGTTTTACATTTTTCATTTTACAAAAAAAAACATC
Source organism: Sminthurinus aureus (assembly GCA_034698265.1). Classification (NCBI taxonomy): domain Eukaryota; kingdom Metazoa; phylum Arthropoda; class Collembola; order Symphypleona; family Katiannidae; genus Sminthurinus; species Sminthurinus aureus. The sequence goes on from JAQGBH010001927.1 coordinate 11,438, forward strand.
CTACAACGTAAAAAGTTAGATATTTTAAATCATGTTATTATCATTTTTTATACGTATTTTTATTCAACTTTTTTTCTTAGGATCTGGACGAGTAAATTATGTGTACAATAAATACAATAAAGTGGAGGCTTTTGTCGGAGGTCTCCGTTCCGCTCGTTTCCTCTATCAAGAAAATAGTGGTCTATTGAAAGTGGCTGATGTATTCCAGTCCAGTTTTGAAGTGAAGATTGAGTATAAATATCACGGTGGAGTTATTAAGGAGCAACGAGAAAAATATGGTTCCACAACAGGACTTGACAATGTTCACTTGAAATATCAATATGATGGAAATGCCCGAGTTAGTAGTATCGAGGCGGAGGTGAATGGAAAGAATATTCAAGGTTTATCCATCCGAAAGAATCAGAATACAGGGATTTTGGAGACGGTCCAGGATTTGACAATCTATCAAACGACAAGCGGGGACAATTTCAATAGAACCCTGGTTCAAGATGCTTCCAAATCCTTCCAAAAGATTGTGGAGCGGGATCGTGTGGGTCGACTTCGACGTTCCCGTATTAATTTGAAGGGAGTAGAAGTGTTCAAATTGGACATTGACTATGATCATCGTGGAAAAATTAAACATCGAAAAATGTCCATCTCAAAATCCGCTTATGCTGACAATGTTCTCTATGACACGGACGGGCATGTGTCGGAGGTGATGGGAAGTGGAAATTGGAAATATATCTACGATGAGAACGGCAACATGATTCAAATCATGGAACAGGGTGAAAAGAGTTCCTTGATTTATGACAGTGGAGATCGGGTGATTCAAGTTGGAGAGCTCTTCCGCTACACTTATGATCCTCGTGGATTCCTGGTTCAGAGAGGGAGTGAAAAGTTCCAATATGATGATAAAGGACTCCTTCTCCATGCTGTCAAGAAGGATGTGTACAAAGTTTGGTTCTTCTATGATCACCAAGATCGAATCATCTCATGGAAGGATGACAAGGGAAATTTGACTCAGTTCCTCTATGCAAATCCTGAGACGCCGCACCTCATCACACATGTTCATTTCCCATTCTGGGGGAAAAATTACCTTGTCCTCTATGACAACTCTGACGCTCTTATTGGCCTCATTAGTTCGGACTCACAGAGATACTACGTCGCCACCGATCAACATAAGTCACCCTTGGCACTTTTCAATGCTCAAGGCAATGTCATCAAAGAAATACATCGAACACCATTTGGACGAGTTGTGAGAGACACAAATATTGATTTCTATTTACCGTTGGACTTCCATGGCGGAGTTGTGGATCGACATACGGGGATCGTCATTATTAATGGACGTCCATATGACCCATCCATCGGACAATGGATGACTCCTAATTGGGAAACGTTGAGTGCTACACTAAAAGCCCCTACTGACATTTTCTCCTATCGTAAGTCAATATTAAATCGATAACAACACAAAAAATATACATTACTTTTTGCTTTTTCTTCTATAGACTACACAAATATATCAATGTTATATTGAGTATTGAGTATTGAGTGAGTTGACATTTGACATTTCATTCATTCACGTTTACTTTTACTTTTATTTCTACAGGTTTTTCACGAAACGATCCCATCACTCCTCTAAATCCATTTGCTGAGAGTAAAATGACATCCTTTAAAGATTGGCTCAAATTGTATGGCTACGATGTGAATAGAGTGTTCGGACAAGACTATGTGTCACCCATCCAAATTGAGCCGACTGTTAGTCAAAATCCACATTTAGTTCCAGAATTCCGAACTGTAACAGGGTTAGACTGTACTGCTAACACTGTCACAAAGGGATTCAAAACCTTAGGCTTCCGACGAGGTTCTAAACTAAAGACAGAACGTCTTTTGTCTGGAAATAACGAATGGGATCTAATGAGTAAAATTGCTTATAGAAGGGTAAGTCTTCAAAAATATTATCTAGAATATATACATTCTAGAATCTAGATGAATAAAAAAATGCATGTGTTTTTCATCATTTTTCTTTTAAACTTGATGTGAATTGTTAGTTATAAAAATGTTTATTGTTGTTTTTTTTTTTTGCTTGAAATTTTTCTATAGGCCGCCTTTGGTCCAGGTTTATTAATATCAAGAGTTGATCATGGTAAAACTCTAATAAGTACCGTCGATAACTCAGTGGTCTCAGGAGTCATTTCTTCCTTACTCAATGGATCACTGTCAATAGATTTTAAGTCAACACACCAAAACACTTTCTACTTTGTTAAAGATAATCCACATAAACTAAGAGATGATATTGAAGAACTTAAAAGATTAGGAGGCCTTTATAATATTAGTGTACATGATGCTGATGGCATTAAAGTAAGTAGTAGTAGTACAAAGTAAACTCTCTCTAATATTTGTGTATTACACATGTATGTATCATGTATGTATGTATAGTTTTAGCATTATTTACATTTAATTGAAATCATTGGCATTTTAAAGTCATGCACATTACTAATAAAATCCCAAAACTATTTGTAATTACTCATAGGAATTACGCCTATCTACGGGAGACGTATCTGTCGCAGTCCGATACGGGACAGATGGACGTGAAGAGTTTGAGCGACTTGTAAAACATGCTCATCGACGAGCAATAGAGAAAGCTTGGGAAGAAGAGAAAATGTATATTTCCATGGGACTGGATGGTAGGAGATTGTGGACAGAAGAAGAAAAAGACCAACTAATATCAAAAGGTTCAGTTCATGGCTACCGTCCCTCAGATTTGTACAGTATACACAAATATCCACAGGTAAAATATATACATAAATCCTGAATTATTGCTATTTTCTACACATGTAAAGGAACAATAATTATTATTATACTTATTGAACTTTCACTAACAACTTTTTTTTCTGTAATAGCTCGCCGATGATCCAAGTAATGTAATTTTCCAAAGAGACGCTCGCCGTAAAAGACGGAATAAACGTCGTCGCGAACATTCCTCAAGTTCATCATCATTAGGTAATCTACTCTCTACATCATCATCGTCGTCGTCATTATCACTATTATCGTCGTCGTCGTCGTCCTCCATTTCATAGTATAGTTTATAACGCCATATTATAATAATATATTTAAACAATTTTACCTACAAGACTTCAAACGCTATAATTAATTATTAAAATATGCATTATAAATTATAAATAAATAACATAAACTATATTATATTATGATACTTTAGAATACTGATAATAATAATAATAATAATGAGACTTTATGAGTGCAAACTTTGTCAGACAGACTCAAATCGTAAAATACTATAATATATGCTACGTAATTATATTGTCTATTATCTATAGAGATGAATAAAATATCCTATGCATATAATATATTATACTTTTTATCAATCATTGTAAATATTTATACAAAGCACTATATAATAATATTATATAAATTCCGCTTCACAAGTACAGCAAATACAGAATAGAAAATTGTACTTACTACTTCCCTTATTAGTTAATCAAGTTGCATAATATGTGCAACTCTGTATGTATTGTGTATGAATGTATATATGTGTGTATATGTATTATAAATATGAATAATGTACATAATGTATAATCATTAAAGTTTAAAGTGTATAATATAATTCAGTGAAGATGGACTGTATATTCTGTATACCTTGTATGTAAATAATAGTCTAGTATAGTAATCTATACGAATCTACTTTATCGACTATTTGGTTGAAACTATATAATGATATTTAACTTTATTGCTTATTTTTGCAGTTTTTTTTGCAGTTTTTGCAGTTTGTATTTGTGTTTTGATCTTGTGATTCTTATTATGATTATTCTTGAATTTTAATTTGAGTCAGTTAGTTTTCTGTATATATTTTGATGCTACATTTTTTATTTTCGAAGCGTGATTTGTTACATGGATGTTGATGAATTTTTGAAATTATCATTTGTTTCATGCATTGATATTTGATACATTTAAAAAACTAACCCAAAAACTATTGGACCTTTTTTGTGTCTGCCGAATAAAATTAATAAAATAATAATAATAATAGTGTATAATGTATACTATGCGTATTTAAGGTTACTTAAAAAACCAGGAAATCCTATATAATACCATATGTATCATGTAAGCAAAATAAATGATCTGTACAACATGATGTAAGAAATCTCAAAAGAAATGAACGCAATTGCAATAATTAGCTAGTAAGAATTTTACATGTAAATATGCATACATGTATGATTGATTAACCTACTAGATACAACTCACTTTTTTGTCAATGTCTTTATAGAGATAGAATAATTTATCATGATGCTGTAATATCTGTATAGTTAATCAATAATGACATAGTTATCTTTTGTATAAGCAAAGACAAAATAATCATAGTCCGAACCCCAAGTCCTCACATAGATACGTATAGTAAAATGTTTTTGCAAGTGTGTGTGTATAGTGTGCATGTAACATTATTTTAATTAATGTGCACACATTTGGTTTTCCATATTCTTCCATATAATAGTTAAGATTTAAATAGGATTATTTTGACGAAATTCGGTTTGGTTTGCTTATTTTTTTTACAAAAGGCAAACTGTTATATACATATACACCTTTCTACATAAACTATATTATTATATACTCGGTAAAGATATAGCAATAAGTACTGAGTTACAAATAGTTTTGTAGTCAATTTGTAAAATAAAATAAAAACTACATGTGTAAATGTGTAGCTTTTAGGCCTTAGGAATCAAAAAGAATTAGTTTTCTTGTACTTATTATTTTTAGACTAGTGTAATATCGCATATGGTAATTATGGATGGTCAATGATCATGCATCAACTTGTCCAAGTTATCATTGTTATCTAGTGATAGAGTTTTTTTAAAGCTTCACACTATTGCATAGCTTTACACAGTTTTTATAGAACAAGAAAGAATAAAAGGAAAATTTATATACATCATAAATCATATAATAGAGGCGCATAATACATAATAATGTGCATGTAGAGTCAGAACAAAACACCTGAAATACTATAAAAGTAGTTACACATCTCATAGTAGTAGTTCTCAAAAAACAACATGTCCACACTGTAAATATACGTATACACTACAACACTAAAAGGTATAGCTTTAAAAATACAAAATACAAAATACATTGACATAAGTACTTGATTCAATCCAACTTCCTATACCCTGTACGGTTGGTTGTGTAACGACACTCAAAAAAGTTCTCTACTTTCACCTTTCACTCATTTTTGTAGAAAGTGAAAGTGTAGTGAAAGTAAGAAGTATGAATTACTTTAATCATCCCACAACACCTCCAAACTCCTTTTCATCAACACAATATCACATGCATCACATGCATTAAAAATGAAGAAATACATTTGCAAATTTGTAGAATTTCTTTTTGTAAAATGAAGCTAGAAGTTACCCTATGTCCCTACACTACCACTACGTAATATGACCTGTTTTTTTTGTGTGAAATTCACAACACAAAACAGGATGGAAAAAATAATGAAAGTACTTAAGCATGAAAACTATGTATATATATACTGTAGACAAGTGGGATATTTTGGCGTGTCAGGGTTATAGTATAAATTACAATAACTATCATACGGATAAGGGGATATACATAAGATATAAGGTATAATGTAAGTGATCATGTATATTATGTACAAAATTAATGTACATACATGTACACTATACAGAAGATTATTTATTATAATATTATTATCATAATGTAAAATATGCCATGTATATGTACATAACAGTTTTTATTAATACACTATATGCTATAATAGATTATTGTATATTATATGATAGTAACAATAATATGAATAATTATTATTATTATTGTTTCAAAGACGGATATGAAAAATACTTAAACTTTATATTAAGAATAATAATAGAAATATACTACTATTGATAACTAGTACGGATATTACGTTACATATGTATAAATAGCTATTAAATATAAACTAAATATGAAGAAAATAATCTCTCTTACATTGGCGTAAGAGGGTTTGTCATTTGTCAGTGCATATTAATGTGTATTTACTGTCTATGAAATCATGTTTGAATAAATCATGATTGAATCATTATAAAAATTCTTCGTGCATATGTGTACTCAGTACTCAAACAGACGATTCATGATATATTCTCGAGACCATATTATTATTATTACTATCGTTCTCTAGTTTTTTTTTGCCTACACCATCTCATCTCATTTTCAATGATCTCCGATGCATCTATGCATTTCACTTTTCTTATATAATTTAATTTAATCCTTCTTTTTTTTGCATACTACACGGAATAAATGCATGCATGTACGCATGTGTACATATATATATATATATATTATTATATTTAAAATGCTGACGTAGTATAAGGAAATAATTTCGATTTCATATATGAATTCCATTTAGTGCATTTTATCATGTTTCTTTCCTGTTCACTCATACTTCATACTTCAAGCTAACTAAACTATAGACTATATAGAAATTATTCCATTTCCTTTGTGATTAAAAAACAACGTTGCATTAGAAATGACAAAATATATAATATGATAAAACATAAGGCTTTGAATCACTGTCACATTATGATTTTTCTGCATCCACTTAAAATATATTATATGAAATGCAAATTACCATCAAAACGTATACAATTTTATTTGAAGACTCTGAATTAAAAAAAAACAAACAGTACATAGTATATTTAAAAAGTCTGTTTACTCTGTTGTTATTTACACATTGTCCACAATAAAAAAACAACAACAATAAAGATGCATTACTATTATTATTCCTTTTCATTATGGATAGGATTAGAATGTGTGAACCTCAAATATTTACGGAGACATTTACATATTACATGTTTATATACATAGTAAGTATATATATATATAGTGTTATACATAGTAGACCTCTCACTGTTGCATATTAGACATTATATCAAATCACTACGAATCAAACAAATATTATACACAGAATAGATTTGCAAAACAGTTTAACATACGACTTATACTATTTTATTAACAGCATAAGTGTGATGTATAGGATGCATGGGTATACAATATAATATTATAATAATTCATAGTTTTTGACAACATTTTTTCACACATGTTACATTTACATGATGAATCGTTACTCGAGTTTTTTTTGTTGGTAGTATAAGTATATAATTTAATAATATAATATTAATTAATAGTTAAGTCGATTGTAACGATTATTTCTTTGAATAAAATATAGATGATGTAGCATGTACAATGTTTGAATTTAATTGGTAATTGCATTATACAGTCGATAAATACCACAATATTTTTACCTGCAGTACGTAAGCATATTTTGTAGTATGTGTATATTGTGTATTCCATAACTTTCTATACAGCAAAATTTAATATTATTTAATAATATTATTTATTACTTATTATAGTAAAATGATAAGAAAACTCTTTCAATGAAGAGAATGAAAGCAAGAAAGAAAAAGTGAATCATTCACATTTCACATAGTATATGTTTTTTTTACGCTGAATAATGAAAGTCCAACCATACACATAGCACACAATATGACCCAAAACAAAAATATTCTGCCGATTATGAAGTTAAACTATTTTTACTACACAACTTTTTATAACTACTAAGAGATAATAGAAAATCGAAAGAAAATCAAAAGAATAACATAAAAATGAATGGAATAGACAATAACAATATATAGGTTTTGTATATATTGTATACAGAACGACTTTTTTTCTGAAGCACTCTATTTTAGCTCTTATCTTTTACGAATTAAACAAAGAACTCGAGAAAAAAGTCATTCTGCTTTCAACGCTAAATCTCGTTTTTATGTTTCTAAAACACTAACCATAAAGACTGGGAATTGGGAATAATACATTAATTTCTCTTGTTACTCTGTCATTGTGCAGTATACATTACAATAGTTACTGTTACAATTGAACAAAAAATACCACTACGATTATATTATTCTTTAGTTGAAAACATTTTGTGAGATGCGTGAATTCTTAAACAAACAAAAGTAAAGATGGAAGCAAAGCAAAACAAAAAACTACAGTAATCAAAAACTGGCAATATAATATATATTTGCTTTTTAAAATGGACATCTACTATAATAATATGAATCTATGTACACCTAAGGAACTTTTGTTTGTAAAGTGCCTACACATTTTCAGTAGTAAAATGCTAATGCTTACTAGATAATTTCTACTTCATCAGTATATTGTGAGAAAATTTATATTTTAACTCAATCCCGTACTAAAAAATATAATCTGTCTAATATTACATAAACATTGATTTTTATTATACCATTATATGTATAGACTATAGACTATTAAAACATTTTTTACGTATGTAAGAAAATTATACATAAACAATAAGAATAATAATTATTATACTAATATTAAAATATGAACCCGAACGATATTACATAATATATGTATTTTAGGTACGTCAGCATTACATACAATTATATAAGGGAGAAAAAAAAGACTATAATAACCACATTATCATAATTATAATAATGTTTGTAAGTATGGTTAACTTGAAGGCTGATTCTTCATTACTTTTTTCTCTGTAGTAGCAATTTTTGAAAATTAATAATAACAATAATAATTATTATTATCTATTATCATACTACTACGTTGGTCAATAAGGAATAGTTCATCATTAATTTCTTTAGATAAAAGGCAGTTTTTTGATGCATCTATTATGTTGTTTTAAGGAAATGTCAAAATTATTGAAAAGAATGACCAAGGAGAAAGAACAAAAAAGGGAAGGACTTCAAATATTGTAGTTAATAGTAAAGTATGCTACTAATGTATGCATAATATAGAGATGAAAATTATAAAATTATAATAATATATACTGTAACGTGTTACGCAAATACGCAATTAATTAATTAGATATTATACTATACCGAAATATTTCCAGCGTTCGGAGTTCACAAAAGTAAATCGGATGGTAAGCCTACAGGTGATTCTGCTGGAGATAGATCAGGTGGACCATCGACTGGTTCAGATACAGACATGTCTTCATCTTCTTCTTCCTCTATTTCATCATCATCATTTTCATTATTTTCTTCTTCTTCTTCTTCTCCTCCTTCTTCTTCATCATCATCATCAATTTCATGATTTTGAAGTAAATCATCTTGGGGATCTTCAAGCAAAAGTTCAGGTGGATCAGTTGTTGATGATTCTTCCATAAATTGTGGTGGATGTGAAGCTGAATCTTCAAATTGTGGTGGTTCTAAATCATTATCTTCAAATGGTTGTACTAAATCTGATTCTAAATCTGCAGTTGGTAGCATTTGTTGTTGTTGTTGTATGGATTCTAATTCTTGTTTTCTTTTCCGTCCTTTAGCTCCTTTACCTTTGGTTTGTTCAGTTTTTACTGTTACAATTTTAGGTTTATCCATTTTCAAACGTTTCAAATTTTTCTTCATAGTTCTTTTGACAGCCTTTTTAGGTGATGCTATATTAAATTTATAGAATGTGATAAAAAGAAATGTAATCACATAATATTTATATACAGACTACATTGAGTACATGATGTAATGAGAATTATTTTTTATTTTTTGTATAAGATGTATAAATAACAGTAGATAAGATAATATACACTGAACAATGAAGAAAATTATATTATAATATATATGTCATATTTTACATACCTTGTTGTACAGAAACTTCTATTACACGTGGCTCTCCAGAATCTATTGTTAACAAAAACAGAAAAGATATTTGGATTCAAGTAATTCATAATATTACTACGGTATAAAATATTTATAATAGTGAGTTTGAACAACGATACAGTACAATATAATATGCACAATATCCATTAATCATAATTTACTAAAGGAATTATAACATTACTAAACTTACCAGGTTGTGTTTCAACCTCACTCAATTTTAATTGAACTTCAACTCCTTGACTTGATGACTCACTGTGATTATCTTCATCTCCATCTCCACCATTACTATTTTCAGAATAAGTAATTCCTCTCGAGATTGCTCGTACCTATTACAATCAAGTATACAATGAAAAGTAATAATATAAAAAACAAATTTACAGGAAAACTATTGAAATTGTACATGAAATAAAATGCATAACATGTACAATAAAATTATTATTATTATTATTGCTTCATTTTTTACAGTACTACTACGTTAAAATTAATACACTACTACTATTTTCAATTTTGCATAGTCTATTATTTTATAAATATAAATATCATCATCTTACATTTGGATGTCTTTTAAGGAATCCATAATACCAATCATCACTAGCCATACGTTTTTCAGCATTAAATTGATTTTGAATTCCATTTGAGTCACAATATTCAAAGCAAATTCGTTTGATATCACTTGATGTGACACTAAAACCTTGGTCCCGCAGGTCCAAAATAGTTTTTTCTAAAACATCTTCTTCTATTCGAGTTAAAATAGGATTACCCCCACATGTACGGAATTGATTAACATCGCAAATTCCCCCCGATTCACGAAATTTACCATACTGTCTATATAAAGTAGCTCTTGAGATGCCAAATAATCGAGCCGCTTCATTAATCTTCAATGTCGTGTCTTTAATGGACATCAAAGCTTTTAATAAATCTTCTTTTGACCATCTATCACTAGTCTTCCTCTTATAATTTCGAACCATTGTTCTTGTTTTATTCTTGTTAACTTATCCTATAATGAAACTTCCGGTCTTTTACACTCTATACCCCTTTTTGTATTTACTGTATATATTAAAAATCTTATTGTTAAATATTGATGATGATGATGATGATGATGAGATGTTCCTTTGTGTTTGGTTCTGTATAGAATTCTTATTCTATTTAATGTGATTTGATTTGATGACAAATTTATTTTTATTACATGTTATATATTATCCAAACCTATGAAAATACACAAAAAAAACAAGAATGTATGAAAAATTAAAAGTGATCTTGTAAATATACAACGTTTTAGTATGATTTGAGAATTATGAATTTTCAGGGGTATAACAAACAACAACAAGTCCAACACATGCATGTATATACATAAGTACAATGTTTTATAACCAAGTTTATTACTACAGGTATGTACATTTAACTTTAATTACCAAAATATAAGATGACAATAGACGAAAATCCTCCGTTTCACAATCCCAATCAACAAAATGACTTGATCTAATCGCCAATAAAGTTCCTTTTTAAACTGGATATCTTTGATTTTGTATCTTTTTTCTTTTTTATATCGTATATTTAGTTATGCATATGTACTTATACTTATGTGCATATGTACGCATAGAAAGACAATCGATTCGATGATTTTCTGGGAAAATCATTTGAATTTTTTTTTTTGGATTTTGACAGAATTTGTGTTTTGTGTTGTGTGTATTTTACTCTTATATTTTGTATTTTAATTATTTTATTAACTGCAGTTATATATTTAATTATGTTTCCACGTGAAAAACAGAATTAGTTTTAAAGAAAACAGAAACCATGGCTGGTTACTTAATTTGTGTGGCTTATGAAAGTGGAGGTATTAAACGAGATACTAAAAGTAAACTAGTGTATAGTGTATAGTTAAATGCAGATAATATTTATTTGTTTTATACATGTACTTAATTACAAGAAGTATTTTAAAATTAATGATGATATTATGTGATTAATTTTTCAGTTCCAATATTTGCACGGAGAATAGGTGATGTTGTAGCAATTCCCTTTCCTTTAGCTGCCTCCTTGAATGGTAAGTATTGAAAGTAAAAAGAGTAAAGGCAATTTACATTTCATGTTTCATCTTTTGATATTCAATAATCAATTCATGTCTCTTTAATATTGCAGGTGTGAGTATGTTTGGAAAAAGCAACAAAGTAGAATTAATATCCACATTAACAGAAAGTGGTCGTATATGTTGGCAAGATTATAAAGAAAGGTATAGCTAAATATATAATCTAAATATTACTAGAAATACATTTTTTATACTTTTATGTGTAAATTATATTATATTATTTTGATTGTTTCTTTTAATTGTAGAATCTCTCTCATTTTTGTGGGACCAAATGATTCCCTGTCAGATGCTCATCATTCTAATTTATTGGACAATATTTTTAATACCATTGTCTTTCATATTGGCTTGGATAGTATTATGAATGAAACAAATTTGGATAAAATTAAAAAGGATTGTCGAGTATGAACTACACACATCATAATATCATTTCATTTAAAAGTTCTGATAATATTATTGTACATTGCATTGTGAGTATAGTCATTCATATAATAATACTTAAAAAGTTGAAAAATATTTCAATGTGTATTTACTTTACTTTTATTTTACAGAAAGTATATCCAATCATTGACAAATACTTATATGGTCTTACTCCCCATGAAAAGTCTTTATATTTTGGAGATATTACTGCTTGTGCCGATGTTTGCTTACAATCTGAAATTCAATCTCAATTTCAGGTAAAAATATTTTATGGATATATATACAGAAATTTCAAAGGACGAATTCAATTATTATATTTAACAATAATTATTATGGATTAATTAATAAGATTGCTGGTATTATTATGTTCCAGGCTCAATTGGAAATTCTACTTGAAAATATTGGATGTACTTATGGATGTGTTATAGTAAATGGAATAATTATGACTGCAAGTAAAGACTGGTGGTGTTTAAAAGGACCAGAGATATGTCTCATTACTTTTGTATCAAGTCAACAATCATCAATTCCATATACAGATGCTCCTATTTTCTTACCACAAAGTAGTCCAAAAGTTAGTCATTTTTTAGATTTAATCCTAATACAAGTATAATTATATTATTATGGTTGTCAGTTAAAAATTATTAATGTTTCAACTGTCTTTCTGTATATTGTACATTATGATTTATAAACTCGGTTTGTTGTTTGCGTATTTACAGTTACCATATCGTTTAATTATATCAAGAGCAAAGAAAGCCAATATCCAATTAGTCATTTTATGTGGACAAGAACCCGATTCAGAAAATATTCAACAAGAAATAAAAAGATGGACAAGTTCTTCCAAAGAATTATTCTCAATATTTGTAGAAGATGATAGACCACCATCTTTCCTTTCACGCCTATCAACAATTGATCCTTTTATGCTTGGATTTTTAATTATAAATACTGAAAAACAACGCTGTTCGTTTTCTATACTTCATGAAGGCAAGAATCAAATGCCGGATGCATCCAGTTTCCCTTATAGACTTGATATACTTCGAACATTTTTTCGGAGTATAGTTGGTTCAATTTTCCCATTTCATCGTGAATCTACTCTAAATCAACAAACAGACACAAGTATGTTTATGGTTTTTCTAGATTTTAAAAAAATTAACTTGAACACATTATTAGTATCCCATAATATGCAACTTATATTTTATATTTTATAACTCTCTTTCAATGATTCTATTTATTTATTTTTTTTGTTTAATTTGAATATATTATAGAAGATAAAACTACTATAGAAGGCCACAAAGTTTTGGAATCTTACTGGACATCAGAATATCACAAATGTCATGCTATACAGATGTTATCTTATCAAATCTTTGTTCTTTACAATGCTCAAGTTTCATTTATGACAATGAGGTAAAATCAAATGTTGCATACTATCTGTAATATTTTTTTAATAAAATATGCATTACTTTAATAACCATTTCATTTTGATCTGTTAAGTACTACCCACGTTATTTTGTCTTTGAATTTTAAAGAGTAATTCAGATTTCTGTTTTTTATTTCAATAGAGCAATCAGCCAAAAACTACTTCAAGAATTGAAGAAAAAAATTTGACATTTTGTAAGGCCAATATATAATGGATGATGGACTTTTAGGAAATATTGCACGACTTTTTATTTATTTGTTTAGAGATGCTTCACTACGACAAAAAAAACAAGACTGAACTTGGGCTTTACTTAATTAAAGTATCATTTGTAAACCTATTTGTAATTTTATTAAGTCTTACATGTATTTTTGTAGGATATTATTATATTCCACTTTCACATGTACCTGATTACTGCTAACATATATACATTTTATATTTCTGAAAAACTATATCACAGCTAATAAATAGACAGTTAAGTATCAATAAAATGTAATATATTTAAAGTTTAACTTTTGAATACAAAAATCTACAAAACATACAAGATTTTTAATTTTTTAACATTCAAGATTTTTATTTCATCTATCAATCTTCATATTCATATGTTGTTGTGACAGTTTTAGTAACCATTTACCTGCAACAAAAGTAGGAAAAAAAGGCTGTAAAATGTTAGCAATGATACACTATTATTATTACAAACTATTACTTTTTGTCAAGATATAAAAAAAAGCTCAAAGAATGAAGAATTAGAACAAGAGCAAGCTACTACGAATGTCAATAATAGATCTGCATTCTACAGAGCACTCTTAAAGGTAACTAATAACTAACAAATCCATTTTATTATTTACGCATCCATAGAGTGAGTAAAGTCGAAGGAAATCATAAAACTTTTATTTTGAGCTATAATATTCACACATGCTTAATAAATACTTTGCATTGTATGTAGCGTAAATTTCATGGTTTTTCATTTTGTTGGAGCTTGGAAATGATAAGTAAAGTAAAAAATTCTAGAGATACATTTATTTGTTTGTGTGCCACATTTTCTTTCTAGTTTCTAGGTCTGGGTAAACACATGTGCACATTTACAGAAATATTATTATTGTGTGAATTATTGACTATTAAACATCCATTGGAAAAACTTTTTGATCTCTGTTTGTCAGAGCTTTTTATCCCTGATGACAAGTATCAATGTATTGTGAGAGAAAGGAGAAAACGTGAGCGAGGAGCATTACAACGCGTTGGTTCTTCTTTCCCTCCTTCTGTCAAACGTAAAACTATACAAAAAAGTACAAAATTCTTGTACAAAATGTTCCCCTGTTTGACTTCTAAATGTTTGATGTATTTTCTATATTTTGTATACATTTATTAAAGAGGTCAACTGCTAATGGAGAAAATGTTATTGGTACTACTCTAGGACAAAAGAGCTCACAAAACATTATGCATTCTATATTGTATATTATGTGGATGAAGAAGAATAGAGAGAACGTTCCAACTTTTTCTTGTTCTTCGTTCGCTCTACTGGACTTGCCCTGAATATTTCGATGCTTATGAAAAAGTGGAAACCCTTTTCCCCTAATAATAACGAACCATATATGTAAAAGTAGACAAAGGCGAAGAAAAGAAGAATGATTTGAGCTTTATTTTTCTTTAAACATACTGAAAATGGACATACCTATGACATAGGTAAACAAAATCGCACACAATACACAATGCCTCACATTGAATAATACCAACTCAAAAACATACCATACGGTACATAATATCGATATCGATATAATAATTTGGTGATTATACATGCATGAAAATTTGCTACTATGTACACATAACATATTATGCTTACAAGTATTTATGTATACATGATTCTTGTACTTTTGAGGGTCTCAATCTGAAAAGAAAATAATACTGAAATTTTCTTCACATGTATACCAGGAAATTTAAGCGGGGCTGATGTGCTTAAAACCGTGTGTATGGACTATGGACCCTCGTCTTTCTTTCTCCCCCGGCACAATTATGAAAATTCTTAGTGTTTCCTCTGAACAGAAAAAACATGCAAACCAGTGATTCGTCACAAAAGCGTCTCGCATGTTCTCTCTCGTCGCCTTCTCTCTCTCTCTCTCTCTCTCTCTCTCATAAGACGCTTCACTCTTTTACTTCTTTTTGCTCTTTTCTGTTACATATGAGAATGATTGTTTCTAGATATAGGTATGGATATGCAGATGTAAGGTGTGTGTCTGAGGTACTCATTATTATTACCACTGAAAAATGAGTCAGAAAACAAGTGAATTATATCAAAAATGCTCTCATATGATGCCAAATAATGTCTATACCTTAGCTTTACTTTGTCCCAGTGCCCTACTAAAAACTTTCCCTCTCACTTTCCCTTTTTTGACTTTCGACTTACTTTCACTCTCTATATTATATTATATTTTCAGCAGTTTACATGGTATTGTACTGTATATTGAAAGATTCGTTGTATACACATAGTCTGTATAATACAAAACACAAAACACTAATGACCAAATAGCCCTAGACTCTCATATTCTTTGATAAATCTTGTATTCAGGAGCAAAACTGAAACTCTCACCATTATTTACTAATAATGCTTAAATACTAAATACGCTGTCAAATCTGTATACATATACATACATAGGTTGCTTTCATCAGCGTCTGTCTCTGACCGACATTCTTAATTTTCTGCGTATTAGTATAATATAGAAACTCCAGGAATCTGGAATTGTCCTGCTGACTAACACTACTACTATGGATGTAGACAAAGTCCTACTTTCGGGGCCTCAAAGAAACTACTGAAATAGATTGTTTTTTTCTGCTGTATTTGTATTTTTTAATAAAATCTCCAGAATAAAATCTTTATTCATATGATATAGGGTTAACTGGGGGATCTGTGGTTTTGAGGTAACTGTGGCGAACACAAATTTAACCCCTTTAAAACGTTTTT
>JAQGBH010001928.1:0-27954 GCA_034698265.1 Sminthurinus aureus
ATCTGCAACCACAATTTTTCAGGTAGGGGGTCAAAATCGTGTCCGGGACGATTTCTCAGCATCCACTGAACCGATTTTCATCATTTTTCGCCTACCTTGGTCATTTGGCATGCCGATGACGCGGAACTCGAGAAAGTCCCAAAATTTTGTTTTTTACTTGTCATTTCTGCCGAAAAACATGCTTTTTGGGCTGTTTTTGAAGGCTCCATCTGGTTCCACATGGTTTCAGCCAAACTATAAGGCCTAGGTCCACCAAAATGTGCAAGCAGCAAGTACTTGTGCCGAATATGATGCACGACTACTCAAAAGTTCATTTTTGCTTCACACTTTTTTCATACAGGCTGTCGTTTTTGAAAAATTGAAAAAA
This sequence comes from Sminthurinus aureus, assembly GCA_034698265.1. Classification (NCBI taxonomy): domain Eukaryota; kingdom Metazoa; phylum Arthropoda; class Collembola; order Symphypleona; family Katiannidae; genus Sminthurinus; species Sminthurinus aureus. The sequence goes on from JAQGBH010001928.1 coordinate 368, forward strand.
ACTGAAAATCATGTCAGCAAAGGTTGTGGGTGAACTGCTAATCGAATCCAACCCAAAATTAGTGATCCACTACATCGTCGGATACTATAAGTGCCCATATAGTTAATTTTTAAAATTTCAATGCACCAGGCTTAAAATCATGAAACACGGATTTTCATCATTTGGCTTCATATGGTCAAAATCCATTTGTGTGTGCAAGCCTTGTGGGCATATTTTCCAACTGATCTCAACGAAACTCGGCATTTACTTTGTCCAGACATTGCAATCGTTGCGTCAGCAAGCATTTTGCTCTAGGTTGAAAAATGAGCTCACACGGAGCAAAGTTGTGAAAATTGTCAAAAATGGACAAATTCAATGAAAACGCAAAAAAATTTCAACATGAATTTGTGTGTACAAGGATTCTGCCTTTGTTTATCATCCGATGTCGATGAAATTTTGAATCTAAGCTGTTGCGACATCAAACGCAATGCATATGCAAGGATTTTACGTCATAATGAAAAATAAATGCACACAAACAGACCACCGAACACCACCACAAATGGTCAAATTATGAAAACCTTTTTCAACTAAACACACTTTTCACTGGCTTTGAGATTGAAATCAAAACCAAAAGCCTTCAAAACCATTGCCCTGGACTTTCGTCCACCCCACCTGCTTGCAGGTGATCACCCACTCGTTGGAGCGAAGCTCCATTTAAATTCTCCCAAAAAGCGCCCCGTACCGATTTCGGATTTTCGTGTCGTGTGAGCTGCAGCAAAATCCACTGAAGCGATTCGGACCAAACTTTCCACATTTCCATGACTTAGGCCAGGGATGATGCGGAAAAATTTTGGTCACAAAATTCCAACCCGTTCTGGTACTTGCCTTAGAAAAATGTGACTTTTTTACGGAAAAAATACAATAAAAACGTCTTCGGGCCTACAGCTCTAACGGTTTAGCATAGACAGCTCAGATTTTCTGTACACGTCGGCCTACCAATGGCAATGATGCCCGATCTTTCAAATCTGCCATTGCTAGTAGCATTTGTGCCGATATGGCCCCAAAACTGGTCAAAAATGGCCAAAATTGAAAAACACCCGTGCTGTAGGATTGCGGACGAACGGCTTAACGGATAGTCACCAAAGTTGGCACGCTAAGAGGCTTCAGTGTGACATGGATGCACGTTATCGCAATTTTGAAAATTTTTAATCACCCAGGCCGAAAACTTGTAAAGTTTAAAAATCAAGTGTCGATTCATAGGGGTAAAACACGTTTGTGTGTGCAGGACTAGTGGGCACATTTACCAACCGATACACTTCAAACTCGGCGAATAGTATGCTTGAGCATTGCAATTAATGCCCCTGCAACCATTTTGAAATCCGTTGAAAAATGAGCTTACACGGAGCAAAATCGCAAAAAGTACCAAAAATGGACCAAATTCAAGGTAAATTTAATATGCATTTTTAATTGCCTGTCTACTAAGCACATTTGTCAGCTGATATCCACCATACTTGCCATAGGCCTTTTAAATGCATGCAAGGGGATGCCCTTCCACAAATTTTACAGGATCTGGTACCCACACCTGCCCAGCTAAAACCCCGAACGAGCACAAGAAGCAAAAAAAAACAATGTACTTTGGAAATTGAATTGTAGTTTCTGCACATTTTTCGCCCACTTTCAGCATTCATGATTAGGCTACGATTAAAACAGCTTCGGTCCACTAACCTGCCTGCAGGTTCATCTAAATTTTTTAGAATCAAAATTGCTGCCTCGTAGATAGAATTCCTGTAATGTGCACTGTAACGGTTATAGGTTTTGATTTTATACAAGTGGTTTTCAAAATTGACATATAATAGAGTCTACTCTAAACTCGACACTCCACACTGCACACACTACCAATATTGAGTAGATATTTTCATTGAGCATTATTGTGTACAAGTGTTATAAGTGTGTAGAGAGTTGAGAGTGGGGTGTGTGTAGAAGAAGAGAGAGAGAGAGTAGAGGTTAAAAGGAAGGAATGAAGGGGTCGGAGGAGTAAAACACTTGAAATTCTATGTACTATTTAGCAATGCCTATACATTATACATAAGTAAAATGGAAAAGAAAGAGCAGTTGTCGGCAAACTCTCAAATCTTTCTCTTTCTTTCTCTCTCTCTGTCTATTTCTCAACAACTTTTCCCAAATCGGAATTTAAGCTCTTTTTTTGACAGCATACATCACATCACAGAACATGAAATGACATGACATCGTCATCATTCTTACTTCTTATCATGTTCAGTAAATTGTACGTTGTACATATTACAAGTAGATATAGTAAATAGTAAATACAATTTTGGAAAAAACAACAATAATCAAATATTCTTAACATTCTCCGCATTCAAGATTCAAGATTGAATGCGTTGTACACTCTACCCACTACCCACTATATCCACATATGTACTCATCTCCTACCTCCCTCAAAATTCAAAATCATGTTATTTGTTTAGAAACTGTTCAGAAAAATCCATCTCATCATTCTACATCATTTTGTGGTTTATGATTTATGGTATGCATGATGCATGATGGGAGATACAATGCACAAGTTACACATCTTTTGATGTTTGTGATTTGATGCAGAGTCCCTTTTTCATCATCTTCTTTATTATCATGTTTTATTCTTTGTATGAAATGCGTACTGGCAGAAACCATATGAGTGACTTTTGATGTGGCCGAAAAAGCTTAGCTTAGCTTGTGGTTTATACATCATACAGTTTATAGCATGTCCTATTATATTATATATTATATTATTCGGGATTTTGTGTCTAGAGTCTAGATATGTAACTATCATATCGTCGATGGGGGAGAAAATATAATTCTGATGAGAGCGATGAGAGATAAAGAAACATTTTTGTTGTGAATATCTTGTATGCAGTATGCAGTACACAATTTATTTAATATAAATAATAAATACGAAACGCAAAATACACTATGCAGCTTTTTAAAAGGGTCTGAAAGTCATCCGTAATTCATATTTGAATATCTATAATCTATAATCTATACAACTTAGAACTTGTTCATCTATAGCCTATAGTCTATAGGTATATTTTTTATGTTGTATTGTATCATAGCAATTATTATTATTATAATATACACCTACTTGTGTTTAGTTTCTCTAGTATTTGCCCTGTCTTTTTTGTGATGAACAACTTTTACAAGTGCAGACTTTTAAAAGACAGACCTTATACAGAATACAAACAAGAGTACAAAATATGCCCAAATCTCAAAAAGCTCCAAACTCCATACTCTCACGAAATAGAACATGAAACATATGGGATTGTGAATATTCTATAGACTCTTATTCCTTCTTCTTCTTCATCTTCTTTTGAGGATAAGGATGATAACTAGTATCCAGTACATATTATTGGGTGTATTGTGTATTCTATATTCTACAGCAATACATTTTACATATAACTTTATAACATTCCATTGTTGAATGTTGAATTTTTCTCCTTCTTCTCTCATCTTGTATTTTTACGTCTTGTGTCTTGTGTAGTATGGAAAATGGAAACGCAAGAATTTACCACTCCACTCTCGGCCTCTTGTTTATTCAACTTTGACTACCAACCAACAACGAATAACGAACAACTAACAACAACCAACAACAATATTTTCACTCACTTCATGTGAAATGTACTGCAAGTAGGTTGTAGTTTTGTTCAAATAAAAATCCTGAGTACACAATAAGTTTGTGGGTTGTGGATGTAAATATTGCCAAACAGAGTAGTACACGTAAGTAAGAGCTCCTTCTTTTTCTAGCCGTAGTCTGTACTCTATTACTCTATTATCTGCTGTCTATTTGGTATGTTGTAAATATCTATGTGGAGGATTGAGGACTTTATAAAATTGTCTATGTGTGTTTTTCAAACTTGAAACCCTTACTTACAATTAGTTGTACAATCGACAATCTACAATGTACAAGCAACAAGTAAGCAAGTAAGTAAATAAATAAATAAATATGCTTCTCAAGTAGATGAGATGAACAATGAAATGCTGTAAATGTTTATTTTATTTATTTATCATAAATTTTTTTACCACTGAGGAATTAATTCAAAGACCATTTATTAATCAATCATCTAAGTAATCACAAAAAAGTACTGACCATTTGTGAGTAGTGACTACTTTTATTTGCATTGGCCCTGCTCCATCCATTATCAATGCAATGTGAAAGTACATGAATGTACATAGAATGTACTATACAATGTAAAGTGCGTACTGTATAGAGTATTAGAGTATACTGCAGAATGAAATACAAGTAGAGAAAATGAAAAATGAAATGAAAACGCAAGGTTTTTAAATGTTTTATCGTCCCTGATGATTGACAAAATTTTACTGATTTTTTTATTCATAATTCGTAATCGACTTACTTATGTTTTATTTTTTATTCTATACGTCTAACTTTTCTGACATTCAAATTTCAAAATCACTGTGCAATTTTGGATTTTGGATAGTATTTTTTTCCTTATACCTACGATTAATTAATAACAATAATTATTATTATTAATTATTATTCTAAAATGCTGATTATCGATAAAACGTGTAATAAACAGCACAATAAATAATTACATCTCGAAAAAATCACAGAAAAGAGCGACACACACGTCGCTCGTCGTATGTGTAGTATTTATAGTTTATAGAGTATCGATAATAGATAATAATTAATAATATAGATACCTAGTGTAAAGTGTAATATTAAATATACCATATGTGTACATTATGTACATACATGTATATAGATATACACAGACCGGCAATCAGATAAAAATTTCTATTAGTATTTTTGCGTTCATTTCCAATAGTTCCGAATTCTTGCAAGTCCGTGTTACAAAAAACACAAGCACCGTTTCCAATTTTTACTTAACATTGCTATTTTTATGTCTAGTTTTAAAAGCGCCAATAATATTGTGCTAATTACAGTGGTATAGCATTATTTATGCATAATATTATACAATATGTAATTTACAGTCCAAATGCGTATCATAGTCCTTTTTACTTTTTCAGTATTTACATATATAGTACTTTTATATCGTCTCAGTCAGCGTCCAATTTTAGTATGATTCTAATATATAAACTAGGATACAAGAAAATTGATAATATTTTTACATTATTTATTATCACAAAATGAAAGAGATAATAACCTATGAATTTGATTCTAGACTATTGTGACCGGAATGCATCATATTATTATCTTGAGTATATATAGTACATTGAGCATTGAATTTCGGTTCAATGTTCAACATTAACGGGACACTATAAAATATCGTCAAAATTTCAAACTACAGGTCGATTGTTTCTTTTGCTTTAGTCAAGTAAGGAAGTAAATGGCATAAGCTAAGTTTCAATTTGATATCATTTCTTATTTATGTTTTGTGTTGTTTGTGTTTTCGCTTACATTTCAAATTGTCAAATTGTGGTGTATAAACATGAACATGACTTTGTACTTGATACATTTACATAGTAAAAAGCCATTACGATAATAGAATTTGAACATTTTCGATTTTCAAACATTCATGTTTATAATTTATACTTTATACTATACGCATGGGATGTAATGAGAACGTTTCACTAGTTTCTAGATTCAAATAATAAAGCCTCTTTGGTATATTATTGTTATGTCAAGTTTTATATTATGTATACTCAAGTTACTAATGATTAACGATACTAATGACTAATGATAAGAATCTACATAGGCAATTTCACTGAATGATGAGATCTCTCGTTGAGGGAATGAATAAAATACATAATGCGTAGAGCATAAATATGCATAATGTACAAGTGACGTTTACATAATAATAAATATATAAATAGCACGTTCGCACAATAAAAAAAGTTGGAGTTGGAAGTATTCATGATAAATATTATACATGTTGTACATTTAAAATTTAAATACGGAATATTATAGAATATTATTGTAAAGGATAAACGATATTACATTGGATAATATTTACCATTTACATTTTATGATTTACCAGAAAGACCTATTCAAACATGAAAAGTAGATTAAAACATTTATAAAATGTAAAATATTTCTCTTTGCCCGTCGTCTTGCGCCTCTCCTTCTTTCTCGAAAATCCTCATGGTGACTGGAATCTTGGATACAGAGTCTCTTTTCCGGAGTTACTAAAATACGCTGGAGATTTTCAATATTACATTCTATCCACTGTCGAAATTCGATTTTTTCAAATGGAAACCGTAGTCAAGAATTATCAGCAGAGTAATCAGCGGAATAACAGCCTTGATGATTCTTTAGAGGGATTTGCATTGAGACTACAGCTAAACCATATCGTTCAATCCTCATTGACTGTGCACAGTGCCATCTAAAATATTTCAAATGATTAAATAAACACAATAATTTCATTATGAAATGTAAAAATTAAATTGACAGTTGACTATCAATTTTTCTACCAAATGATAAATAACAAATAACAATAAAACATGTTCATTACAGCATTATTATTACTGATTAGATTAGTTTGTTTGTTCTTATACCTGTCCGTTCTTGGATTATATTTTTCAACAGTATTAAGGTAATTGACCCCATCGAAACCTCCACAACAATAAATTCTACCACCAGATACACATGATCCAAAACTAGATCTAGGGACGCTCATATTGCAAACTTTAGACCATTGACCATTCATCGTGTCATACCTTTGAAAAAAAACATAAATATCATTTACATATATTTATGGATTTAATTAATATGCGGATTCGATATTCATAATTTATAAACCATGTTAAAGGTCAAAAGTTAACATTAAATTCTTTAAAATGACTTACTTTTCAATGCCTCTTAGCCATATTTTGCCATTACATCCACCAAGAGCATATAGACAACAATCCACCACGGCTACGCTATGAAACGCTCGTTCTTCATGCATGGGTGCAAGTGTTGTCCTAATTTGAGCACGAATATTCATAATTGCTATTATAAAACTCTTTTAATTTTCCACTCACATTAAAAGCTTACACAGTATTTATTCTTCAGGATTGTACAATTATTATTGTATGCCAAAACTCGACAAGAAACAGGAAATTACCAAGAATTTGTCATTGGATCAAATTTCTCCATTGCTGACATAAAATTGTCATCATTCTCATTACTTCCTCCTGTACAATCAAATAAAAAACTCAGAATTAAAGGCATAATATATCATATTTATGTATGTATGTATGTTTAAATTTTACAAAAGTACTGGATACTTGATACTGAGTATAATAAGAAACGTATTGTGATAAATGATAACAATAGGAAATAAATGTCAAACACAACCCGTGCGTTTGAAAGATATTGCTAAAATAAGTTTATGTCCAAATCAATAAAAAGAGGTATATCTGGCCTTTGGAGTTTGGAACTCAAAAGTTTTGGACAACTTTTATACATTATAGATGGCTGGTGCATTGCAGGTATGATATAAAAATCACTATGCCCAGTGGCTACAATTATTATTACGCCTACTCTCCTAAATCGCCTGCTTCTAAATCAAAAGAGCCAATAGCTATGATATCATAGAACACTAGACTATAGACTATATATCTTATATTATATTTTATATTGGACACTAGTAGTAGTTCTACACATTTATTTATATTGATATAGATCAAGTACTAGGACTATTCGATCTTGCCAAACCAAATACCAAAAATAGAAGGCTCTGTTTCTCTAATGTGTACGTAGTAAATATGTATTATGTATGTATGTGTGCACAGGACTCAGTATCATAATAAAAAAGGATCGTGATGTGATATTATAGTAGATTCAGCTATTTTACCTATTCCACCTGTAGCGTAGAGCTCGCCGTTAAACCCAGAAACAGCGAGATGAACTCTGTGATTTTTCATAGGTACACTCTCCATCCATGTATCGGTTTTTCGGTCGTAAACCTATATATAACAAAAAAAAATATGAAAAAAGAAATCAGCGTAGAGAAAAAAAAATGAGAACATTGGAATTCAATCAGGATAGCAATCTTGTCCTCGTGTAGTTGGAGATTGATAGAGTTGGTGGAAGAAATGTAATATTGTAAAAGAATCATGATAAGGATAATGGGAAAAGGCACTATACTCAACTACACACGAAACTCCGTATAACTTGTTTTTAAATATCTGCATGTACTAACGCAATGCGGTAGATTGCTTTGATCTTTAAGATCAAAAAATACAATGGTCATGAAAGATTATTTTTATATAATATATAATATACTTATACACAATATTATGCTGTAGAATGCAGATGTATAATGCACTTGTTTAACGGAGAAATCTGAGAAAATTGTTGAAATTCATTTTAGTGAGGCCTTTCGGGACTCACTTCAAATTTCAAATCAACAACTGAGAATAAATGAAACTAGAATTCTGCATTCATTCATCCTTCATGCATTTTGTACGCTACAAACTACTCTAACAAAATTTTTAAAAAAAATTAAAATCTCTTACCCAGACACGTTTCTCCTGTTTAGAACTTCTACCACCAACAATGTATAGACGATTATTAACGATTGCTGCCCCACATCCATGAACAGAAATTGGTAGTGCTACAAATTAATATTCAGTAGTAGTAAAGGAATTAAATTCAAAACACAGAAAATATTCTAGATTCTTGGTACATAAACAATAGACATTTATGACATGTTCTGTTTGTTCATTCATGATATAACGTGGTTCATGTTCCGAAATAACACAAGCTAAAAATAATGTATATATATATATATAGATTCCTACGTGCAAGCGTTTCCCATCGGTTTCCGAGTATATCATAGCGTTCGACTATATCAAGAGGAAACCCGCAATCTTGTCCACCTGTAAACATTAAATAGTGTGAACAAACATTTTACAGATTAAAAGATAAGACTATAACTAGTACTGCTATGCGTACATATCAGTTGTAGTTGAAGTGTTATCACTACTCATGGTATTTTTTATTGTTGTTGTATACACACCGAGTGAACATTTTAAAATACTATTACCTATAACATATAATGAATATTGGTCAGATGTGACAGCCGGGTAATATCTTCCTTGTTTCATTGTCGGAATAATACTCAAGGCCGTACATTCGTCAGTACTGAGAGAGGCTCGAGGAATGCTACCTGTAAGTACATTTAAAGAACAAATATGAAGTGAAGGTTTTTGGTTTTTTAAAGTATCACAAAATATATTATACACATCTACAAATCATATTCATATTCATATTTGATATTCATAAATAAGTATGTTACTATACAGATTTGGATATGAATGAAAAGAATCTAAACAGAATTTTCCACAAAAATACTTACATTTCCAACGGTCATAGCCAAGCATGAAACATTCTACATTGCTTAAACTATGCCCTTGAGATTCACCACCAATGGCAAATATCACCTGTATTTTTACATGAATTACATTGAATATTAAAGTTGCTTTTTCATTTAAGATTCAAGATTCCGGTACGGTAGAAAATAAAACACTTAACTAATACTATGAAAGAAGAATAAAATATTCGATGGATAGAGAAAAAGAGAAAAGAAAAGAGAAGATAAATAAATAAATAAATAGTGCACATCAACTTACATCTTGTCTATGGAAGCTGGTGAGACCAAAGGGAAAAACACAAATACATAGTTATTAGATATTAATTAGGAATTGTAAAATGTAAAATGATTTTTTTCAAACAGAAACAAGAAGAAGTATGCATAATATAAAATATAAAATAAAATCACCATCTTTGTGGTGCTGGATTTATATGAGAAATTTCAGAATCCGTATCTTGAAATTTTTGTGATAAAACTTCAGTGAGTGCATCACGAAGAATTTTTTCTGCAATAGGATTTTTGACTACAACTGGATGTTGAATAACTTGACTGAGGACTAGAGGCACAATATCTAGTAAATTGACTTTTTCTAAGAATGATTCCAAGTAAACTCGACGTGCTGGTTCGTCTTGATTGGTCCACTCAAGAATTGCTTTGAGAAGTTGTCCATCATTATCACAGCCAAGATACGGAGAATCAAGAAAAACTATAAAATAATCATGTATAATAAATACAAATATAATTGAGAGTCACATTGATTTGAATCGCATTGAAAATTGAACAATTATTATTATGAAATCAATAATAAATGTCAAAAATTCTTTAAACTTTATACCTTTTACATATTCTGGAGATAAATGAAGGAATTCTTCTCCTTCACTAACTTCACGAAAATGTTCAATAGCATATTCCTTTGCACTTTCAGCTAAATCTAAATGAAGACGCAAAAGTGCCATCACATAAACTCCTAGAACAGTTGTTGAATTCAAATTTGTTGTTAACCACCATAAACATAAATTTCGTAAAGATGGAAGTTGAAGTAGATCAGCAGCATCCAATAGACCATCCACTAACGTTTCATCAATCTAAATAAAAATAAAATAAAACACCATGAAAAAAAAAATATTTGGAACAAAAATAAACAACAAGAATAATAATCATATTATGACTATTTTGTATTTTCTACCTGTATTTTTCCTGTGTATATAAAATTGACTACTGCTAATAAAGTTTCAGGTTGTATATCATGAAAATGTACTTCTCCATCTTGAGTTTCTTTTAATCCACAACTAAACATTTTCCTGAAGTATGGTGAAGCAGCTGCCAGGACAACTTTATGGGCGGGATATCGTATAGATGAGTTTCCGATACAAAGACAAACATCACATAAACTTTCATCATCTCGCATTGATTTTAACATTGACAAAAGATGTGCAGACATCTGAGCATCCGTGAGTTCTAAAAGACAACAATAATTGTTAGTTTTATCATAAAGATTCCAACCATTCGTTAAAGGTTAAAGTATCAAAAATAGGTATGTAGTCATTATAAAAGTCCTATTAAAAATTATCAATGCTTCAAAAGTTTAAAATGAAACTATAATGTCAGAAAAATATTTTTAAAAAAATACTATATTACTATACCTCCTCCTGAAGTAGAATACTCATCGTCTGATTGTGAATTTGGTCTTGATCTTTGATGTTTAATTCTACACAAACAAGTTGTACAATCTCCTTGATGTTGACTCTTTGACCATCTATTAGACATGTTTTTGTTTTGCTCTTTCACGATTCAAAATTCATATATGATAATAAAATCTAGATGTTTCCTGAAATTTAAAACAATATAACATTTTTTAGTAGTTTTTACACACATCTGTTTACTTTATACTTAAAAAACAGTACGCATTTTTACATAATAATATGATGTATTATAGTGAATGGGAACTAACCTTTTTTACTTTATAATATTCATATTTATTTGCAAATTTGAAACTATATTCTTGATTCCTGATTCAAATATCTCGTGATTCTTGATTCTTGACAGTTAATCTGATACAAAAACTTTGAACTGAATATGTTCTTCAAATGGAAAAGCAATATTTCTTTGGTTTGGTTTTACTTTCAACTTAAAAGTAGAAAATTGATATGATGATGATTAAAAACGGTAGTTTTTTCTTCTTTGCATAAAAAAGAGAACTATATGGTTTAAAATCAGTATTAAAAATGGTTAATAAACAAACTGTCTATATTATTATATCCCTATATACTACTTTCTTTGTTGGTCAAAATCTTTTCATTTTTCAGCTGTTCAATAATTATAATATTTAAGAAACCAGAAAACAACAACAGTGTGGACTAAAAAATCAAAAGTAAAACGGTGGTATGAGAAATAAGAAATCTGAAGATAAAACAAAGAAGAGGAATGTCTATATGTCAAAAGTCAAGAGATGAGATGAGGATGGGAAAAAACAAAGAACACTGACAAGGAGGAGACAGACAGATGATTTGAGCAAGATCCAAAAAATGTTGTACACTCTCCAGATCTCTAGACTTGAAACCATCAACTGCTTAACGGTGTAAATTCCAGTTTCCAGTCCAGAGCTCTCAAGTTTTAGAGCTTCCACTTTGTTCACTTTGCTGGTTGTTCACGAATTTATCCGAGTTTCTTCTACTCCTACTCAAATGTAGGTCAATCAATTCCAGTACAATGTATAACAAAGTCTAGGTGCAGAATCTGGAATCTGAAATCCAGAATATGCATACAAAAACTTGATAGTAGATACAAATACTAAAACGCGTATATGTAGCAAAAAAACCTTTACACTTTACACTATGATTACCCGCACTATCATTATATATATATATTATACATGTACACCCGAAATATATCCAAAATCTTCGTCACTTTTCGGTTTTTACTCCGAATTCCGAATTCGGAGTCAAACATCCCGGGATTTTGCGACGGGTACAAGGAAATCTGAACAAGGTGGAGCGTTTACTCTCATACGGAAAATTTTCTCACGTCTCTCTCGTTTTTTCTCTTGGTTTACCATTTTTAGTAACTACCACTACATACATTTATGTCAAGTTGACACTGTCAACAAGGCAAACAAAAAAAAAACAAATCTCTTCATATTTTACCATCCTTAATCCAAGATGTAGGTATGCAAGTAATCTATGTGCAAGTGCTCATCCAAAATTAAGCTTTTTAATTAGCATAATACATATATATTACTTATATGTTTGACTAAGTTTTATAAATGAAAACAAAGTTGAAACAATAAGTTATACCATTAAAAATTACAACATTGCATATCAAAAGCTCGACTCATCATCATATAAAAGGATATTTTACTTTCTGATCCTTTTCCGTAAATTATTATGAATTATTGTAAGTACATTGCAGGAAATGAAAATAAAATGCATTTTTTCACAGTTGAAACTGCGGTATGAAATTAACGTTCAAGAGTTTGACATTTGATATTTTATTATACTGTGATCAAAATGCGAAATTTCAGAATAGTCACAATTCACAATAACGAGACGCATATTATTTAGGATTATACATAATATTATATTCTTACACTGTGGAGAACAGTGGTCAGTATTTATTTACTCAATTAAAGTATTCCTGTTGAATATCGCTGTTCAGACATTAAAAATTGTAATTATATAACATTGTTCATTGTTTTGAGTGTGCGAATGTTCTTTATGTGCATTCCGAATTGATATTTCCAATTTCCAATATGAAAAGTTTTAATTTTTAATGTATAACAAACTATTGTTGTGACATAATATAATGCACATTTTTTAATGCTTGTTACATGGAACATGGGACATCTATAGTGCATATTTTTCATTTGACTCAAACAAAACACTATTATTGTTGTTTATTGGCATTTTATTTTCTTTTATCTCCAATATTTACAATCCCTCGACACTGTACTTTATTATTTATTATATTTATCTTTATCGTGAAGCCAGCATGATTTCTGTGACCTGTGGTAACTTATGACATTTCAATTTTCAACGACTTTTTGTCCTTCCATTAAAATGACCAAGTGACCATCATTTTTCATGTTGCAGGCTGAATGTGCAATTACGTATCCATTTTGTGTACTACACACATGTTCACGCGCTATTTTCTGGGTTTTACGTGTTACATATTGCAGTTTCTCCCTTGTATTGTTTTAATTAATTGCACAATTGAAAATTGAACAATAAAATATAAAACATTTTCTACCATAGCACAACTTTCCACTGTTTCTTATTACAAAATAATCATAAATCGTCACGTTTACACATTTCGACAAGAGAGTTGGTACATGAACAAATGTCATTGCGAGTTGGAAGGTCCTTCAATTTAATGACTTTAATACATTTAACATACTTGATGGACGAACTTTCTACGGTTTAATCGATTACAAAGGGACTATTAATGCAATAATAGACTCATTAATTTTGAACATTTTTTATCCATCGAGAAGCTTTACACAGGGACTCTTGATTCTCATTCTTTTTTGTGGTTCTCCGTACATTTATTTTATTCATTTTAAGAGTGTATACATGGGGGTTTCTTAGTTTTTTTGCCTTCGTCTTAATTAAACTAGCCCGAAAAATCTCAACATTTTTGAAAAATGAACAAGCTTACCCATTTTACAATTTTCGCATTATTTCTCACTGTGACTCACACAATAAACGCTGAAGACAGCCAAAATCTCGATGGCACATCAAAAAATCCACTGAGTGATTTGACAATTTCAGCAGACCAAGCTTCTCAATTATGTCGACGATTGAATGAAAGCCGAATTCAGAACCCGCAACTGTACCTGTGGACGAAAGTCCACTCTCATGAATCCGACGATCAACAATCCAAAACTCTTTTCACTCCCGGCTGTTATAACATTCGCTACGTTCAATGCAGTAAGTTTGTCTTTTTGAGTAATTCTAAACTAAAATTATTACTCAATTTACTACATACGTAAACGATTCAGCCGTTGTATAAAAATCCGAAACACAACTACAATTTCATGGTATTTCTGTTCTTTTTGTAGGCGAAAAGCCAAGCTATCCCATTGATGAGGAATGTGGGCATTATACATTGGCACAAGAAAAGGACTGCACATCAAACAAAAGATCTCGTCGTTCCAATCAATCACCCTGACACATGGACAAGCTTCACATTTGTGTACTTCGGTGCAAAATCTCCCAGAAGATTCTCCATTCTCAATAAATTACGTCCCGATCAAAATTAGTTTGACCCCAAAAATGAACTCGGTCCATGTGTCTGAACGCTGCGTGCGCTGGGTGTATAAATCATGTGGTAAGTAAAATATTCTACATTCAACCTTTTCAGCTTTCATGCAAAATAATTTAAAAATAATTTACAATATTTTTTAATTTTTGAAATCTCTGGAACCAGGAGAATGATTCATGATTTTTATGTTGAAATTTTATTAGAGTCAAATGAAGACAGCAGCTGTAACAACTGGGACTTCCAACTAGAAAATCCCGACACTTGTACACATTACACAGATCTTTACCGAAAATATAACTCTACCTACATTCAGAGTAAGTTAAAAAAAGTGTCCTACTTTAATTTTAATACACAAAACACTAAGCTTTACCAAATCTCAAATCCAAAGTGAAATTCAGAGTACAAAATTTTGTGCTTAATGTTTTATAATTTAGGTTTCCCAAACCCTATTTTCAAGAAAACTGACTACCTCCACGACGAAGATGTGAAAGGCGAGGTTATAAAGACAATTTTATCTTGAGTTTTATGAATGCTTGAATAACTCTGTACATGTTATGTTTTTCATTTGAAATTATTGGAAATGATTATACTTAAAAACTTTCTCTTTTACAGTTTTTGGGATGGAACGCTGAGTTTCTGTCTCGTGTGATAAAATGTACCAACGAAAAGGAATCTGTGGTTTGCCAAATAACGAAAAACACAAAAACAAATGAAAGAAGGTCAAAAAGAGCCGTCAAAGATTCAAAAGCTGCAATTTCTCGTGTTAAAAGATCCTGTTGCAGCTTTTACATGTGTGGATCATGTGGTAATAATTGTTTTCAATTTTCAGTACACTATAATGATTTTTACATTTTTACTTTGTAAATGAGTACCTGGAAATCAACAATCAACAGTGTCTCAATCCAACTAAAGTGATCAAAACATTTTCTTAATTTTAGGTTTTAGACGTTTCTCATCTAGGGAAGTTGAATGTGATTGTTCAAACGACAGCTTATGTGAAAATGACGGAGTCTGTGATTTGCACCGGTACACCAGTGGTTGTTATGGAAACTGTTTCTACTGATTACTGATCAGAAATTTACCTCTATGCTTTGCGTTTTGCAATTCTGGATTTGCGAGTGTGTGTTACTCAAATCTCACTTTACCTTTTCATAATAATAATAATTATTTATTTGTTGATTGTAATGTAATGTAACTTAGTCTAAATCCTAACCATTTTTTTAATACGACGTATCGAGTCCAAACAGTAAGCCATAATTATTTATGTGGATGCTCAACATTCAAAACTGTACCTCAAATATCTGATAATTGCAGAATAAATAGCCCTTTTGAAATACACTTATCCACTTATGTACTACCACATTTACATTAACTATAAAATTCTTTTTTTAAATAAACGAATGAGAAAAGGAATTTGAGCATTTGAAATTTGAAGTGTCCATATTTCATAATATTCTGACACAGTTGCACAAGATACAGTCAAGTAAATGTTTTCAGGGTTTTTTTTTGTAGTTTCTTCTTTCTTACCTTGTACCTTTTTTCATACATTAATTTTCAATTCCTATGTACCAAGTGGTTCATTATATTATGCGACCGACTATGACGCAAACGTGATGCAACAAAGTTATTTATATCATTTGTTAGTAGATTGTGAGTGATGCTCACTACTTTGTCCCCAACGCCCAACCCCTGTCCATACCCAGTGAAAAAAAAGTTTTTAGTGGCAAGTCAAAAATCCCTAAAATTTGAGACTTGATCTCTTTCAAGTTTCGAAACTTCTTTCCTCTCGAGAGATTTCTTCGAGTTAGGGATGTACCAAAATAGTACAGACTAGTGGCCATTAAGCATTGTTGGTGAAATATTTCTCCGGATACAATGCTCGTTTTTACAGAAAAGAGAACTTAGTTGTACATTTTTGTAAAATTTACATGAAAAATGAAAACTCAGCGTTTGTGTTTGTTTCAAAATGTTTCTCTGACCTTTCTATCTAATTTCCTAAATAATGTTTAACTTAACACTACAGAACATGCTGGTTATAGTGAGATAAATTTCTCCACCACAAGTGCCGTGTATCCCCAGAAAAAAAATCCCAAACATTCAAAAACATGGAAATTTTGAAAAAAATTCGTTCGTGCTTTTCCATTTTTTACTGCCGCTGCCTGGATACATAATGGGCTTTGACTCATAGTGTTAGACTAGGAATAAACCCATGTCTAATGTACATTAAAAAAGTTTTACATGGTTTGTCCATAAGCTGAAAAATCAAGAACAAAAGACTCAACTCTTGATTTAAAAAAATGTCATAAAAAATTTGAGGCTTTTTTTTGCATTAATTTTTATACTAAAATCTCCCTCAGTCCAACAATTTTGAACTAAATTCCATGAAACTTTGCATACAACCTTCTGTCACTTGTTCCTCTCATGTGCATTCAAAATTGTCTCTCTAGCTTATCTGCTTCATAGTCGGTCGCATTATATAATGAACCACTTGGTATTTGTATACATTATATATCTGGACATGTTTCCGGATGGATGCTCTTGCGGTTACATAACATTCCATGTATGTATTGTGTACGTTTTGTACTTTGTATTATAGGTTACTAGTTATCAGTTAGTTAGCACCATTTGGCATTTGACTTTTAAAAAGAACTAGTCGTGTACATATGTGTTGGGTACAAAACGACATAACGAGTGACATCATCGTTCGCCACTCTACATTCAACATTCAACATGATAAGTTTTATGCATTTCCTGGAAAAATACGTTGATGTTCTAAAATAGTTGGAGAATCAAAAATCAAAAGTAGGGAAAATAATTTGATCTATGACAAATGGCAGTGTGATAATATAAAAAAATCAAAAATATGATTCATCTTTGATTTTTCTTATTCTTCTGTATGACCTCTCCCTGTTTGAAGTTTGAAGTCACGTGCTACAGACTTTGATTTTTCTTTCATAATTGGTATTGAGTTGTATGCGGTAGTAGTACAATAAGAAGAAAAAGAAGTAGCAGAGGAAAGAGTATTACAGTAGCCCAGCCCCGAAGGTGATGAGGATAGGAGAAATATTTCGGCATGATTAAATTGTGCGTCATTATCTAAATTCTAAATCCAATCCAGTAGAAGGGTTTGGTCTTCTCTCTTTGCTCTTCTTCTTCATGTAATAGGCAGTCAATTATTCTACTCATCCCAAGTCATAAGAGTTGCTTTACGTATTATTTTGAGCAACCATGGTCCATACATAATACATACATACATATTACAAGAGTGCATGAGAAATGAGAATGTGAATACGACTGCATAGAGAGAAGATGCACCCAGCACCTACATCCTACCTACTACACACAAATTCATCAATATTATATGAATAATGAATGATCAGCGATCAGTGGTTGAATACACAATACACATCATAATGTAGAAAAATGCATCCACAATAAGCAGCGCAGTATGCATATGTATGTATATTGTCTATCGTATTGAAACTTTTAAACTCAAGTACACTCTCAACATTTTGCAGTTTTGGAGCTTTTTTGGAGCATCTCTCTGTATACATTTATATAGGGGATGCTCCCGAGATGCTCCAAAAAAGAACCTTTTACGATGCTCTTTAGCGGAGAGTGTAGTTGTTTAGATGCAGATTAACCAAGTTCATTACAATACACAATACACGATAAGATTATGTAAGTTCATGTTAGGCACAGATAATTATTTGCTTACAGTGTACAGTTTCAAATAATACCCACAGGATAAGACTAATAAGTAAAATGTAAAATGTATAGACTACACCTGGAACCTGGAACAATGTAAAGATGATGGGTGGGATCTACAATCTACAATCTACAACAAACTCCGAATATTCCAAATCTCAAAGTCCCTTGTTCTTTCCTTTGTAGCTTTTGTAGCTTCTTTCTTCAGCTTAAGGTAAGGAACAATTAGAATTTTAAATTCTTATGAGTCTCTAAAATTTATCTTCCTGTACATATATGGTACATACTTTTGTGTTATGTATTATGTATTATGTATTATGTATTATGTATAAAACAACAACATCCACACACATGGGAACGAAAACATCAACACAAACAAGTGCACTTGAATGCATATATATACGAATTTCAAATGATGAAAAGCCGATGAAGAGGAATGAAAACCGAAAAAAGGAGCTACTGCTACATACATACCCCATTTACCTACATATACATAGAAACGTTCCTAGAATGAAAGTGACTTTTTATCACATCAAAACCCTTTTTTTCCTACCTCGGCGCCGTTATAATTTTTCTATTACGGTTGTAGGCGATAATTATTTTACGTATTTCAAAGAGTTTAAAAGTTTTTTTTTTCATTTCATTATTCATTCATTATTCCATGATATTCCGTATATTCTATATTCTATACTAATGCGTGGCTGCTATGTGTTATGTATTATGTGTCTGAAGTCTGAACCGAATTCAGACTGCTTCATCTCAAAGTTTTAAACTGTGTTCTAGATTCTAGATTCTGGGTTCTGGATTCGAGATTCTGGATGTTGATGCTTTGAAATTGAAATTAGATACTAGAAACTAGACAGAGTGAAGATTGAGTATTTTGAGTACATGATGAGTGTGAGTTTGTTGCTTTGAATGATATTATAATTAGTCGACTTGCTGACTTATTAAATATTCAACAATCGACAAAAAAAAGCATACAGCAGCAGCAACCCTTACTTTTTTAATGGACTATTTATTAATGAAAGCAAACTATTGGACCTATTTTTGTGTCTGCTGAATAAAGTTAATAAAATATAAAAAAATAAATTAGGTCCTCTCAGAGTTGATGCTTAAGATGTTGTAAACACTAAACACAAAACATAGTGCAGTATACAGATTGTACAGTAGCAGACACAAGTTTAAGAGAAGAAAGTCTAGAGTCCAGAATCGAGACTTCCCACTGTTTTTATTGGACAAACATGCGATATTATCTTAGTCATAGTTTCAGCTGAATCATACATTGTCTAGAATCTAGAATCTAGTGTATCTTGCAATGAAACTGTTGGTAGTCAATTAATGGTATTTTACATTCATTTTGAGACAATTAAAATGAGGAAGACCAGGCAGTTACTAAAATTAAATGAAAGAATGAATCATGTGAATTACTCTTAACTCTACATGCTACATGCTTCCAGCCTGCTTTTGATGGGTTTTGATGATTTAGAAGGGAAATGAGAAACACTAAAATTTTCCAAGAAATTTTAAAGATAGTTGTATTGGCTAGATTGAAATTGTTTTCTAAGTGTACAAAAACTACTTTACTCATGCCTGTCTTTTTTTTCGTAGACAATACGAAATATTACAGGGGAAAAAGGATTTCAAAAAAGAATAAAAAAATGTGCAAGAAACTTTTTTGATTTACTGGAAAAAACAACCATAATTAAAGCATGTGCAAAGTACAATGTACATTGTTCATAGTACATTGTTTGTATAATATTATTATATAACCATAACTTATTGCAATGCAGTTTAATACTGTTTCTAAGCTCTGTGTATTATGTATTGTGTGAATATAGTGTTACATGGAATTCTTTGTTGGTATCCCTTATTTTACATGCTACAATATTAGTCTGAGATTTGAATCTCTTTTCCTATTTTTTCTGCATAGCCTTTGACCTTATACGCTATACGTGTACATATACACAGGAAAACAACGAGAACGAAAGATTTCACAAAATTCCTTAGTACTTTATACTGATGACGTGAATTATGGGCATAGGCAAAAGATATAAGTATAGAGGTAATGTACAAAACGCTATAATTTTTACAATTTTTTACATCTGTAGCTATATTTGTATTTTTTATTTGCTAGCATAAAATGGGATTGTACGTATTTTGTAGTTTATATTTATTTTTTGTGGGCTGAAACTTGAATATCATTCAATATCTTAGTCATATCATGCATTCGTCTTTATGTATGTGCAATGTGCATACATTACGTGTTTTAACCTTTATCATAATATTATTGTAGTGTTATCAGATATTTGTACAAGATAAAAAATACTTGAGCAGTGTATTCGAAGGAAGGTGGGTATAATAATATGTAGGGAGTAGAGAGAGATCTAAAGTTTTGAGTGTCATGTCCGACATGTCCATGTCACTCACGATATGACCTGCTTCTTCTTCTTCTTTATGGTTTATGTTGCTCTGATATTTTGTTGTAAATCTTTTTTCTTTGAACTTGCATACATCATTCATAATGAATAAGGAATATACAGATAGATAAGTATGTAAAGTATGTAAATAGATGGTAGATAGTTAAATTTGAGCATGATGTGGAGCAGATTCATCCACCAATTCAACTTGATGAAAGATGATTAAGTGATCTGTTAGGATTAGCATACATGAATAAGTATGCATGTAATATGCATATTATAGTTATCGCAACTTATACAAATCCTGTAGCGTAGATAGACAGTACAAAATATATTATATAGAAACAATATATATACAAATTATATTGGGCAAATAAAAATATTCCATATGCTATATGTGTATTAATTTGTTACTTCGTATTTCCTCCTATAACTAAAAGTGCTCTATAATAGACTATAGACTACAGAGCTCTACACAACATATTTCTTTATTTTTCTTCTCCACTTTTTCCATTTGGTCTTCATGAACTCGGCACTCGACATGCACTCTTCAGCCCATGTGTATGTATATTATCACATAGTTTCAAATCAGCATTCATTTGAGTGATCATTTGGTTTACAGTCAGCATTGCATGGTTTGCATTCTTAATACGAACAAGGTACAAGGTACATATACGTACGTGTTCGTTATGTAAATTATTATAAATGGCTAACAACTTTACAAAGTTATTTCTACAGTATACAGTATCTACTTTTACATTTAGCTTTGTTCTGTTACATATTATACAAATTACAAACTTCAAACACACGTGCATAAGTACGTATGTATATTATGTCAAAAAATACAAAGGTCTGTTTCTTTTCCATGTAAAGGCCAAGTCAGTCATCCAGCCAGCGGCATACATACATAGGGTATGCTCACACGCGTGTGTATATTTGTTGAACGTTTTGAATTTAAATTTTGTAAAATGTACATGAAACTGATACTCATGTCCGTATCAATGCATCGCTGTACTCTAAAACATGTACAGTGTAAAATGGCAAAAGGTCAAGTTTGTTCAAAAACAACTTTTGGAAATATTTGTGTTTTTCTCCATGATTCCATGAGAAAGATGAAAGATGCATAAAACAAAAAGAATAGAGTTTCTATTTTTTGCTTTTGTTGATGATTATGGATATGGATGTGAAATATGGACGTGTGTATACATGTATATATTATGAATGTATGATCCTTAAGGCATCTTGGTTTTTTATCAGTATAATATTGTGTATAGTTGGAATATTTCTAAGATGTTACATGGATTATGCACTGATACATATATATGCATGTATGGAAATGGACAAGTAAGGTGTCTAATTTCAATATGCGTGTGTATAATAATAATATTATTATATGTACAGGTAAATATGTGAGAGGCTATTTGTTGTTGGCTATGACAGTAAAAAGGGTAATGTAGTAGTCCACAGGAAAAAGCCCTTAGCCATATACGAGAAAATTTTTCTCTCCAATTATCTATTAACTATACATGGCTTAAACTACATTATATGTACATATGCGTTCTCACGTTCTGGCACGTTCAATACATCAGCCCTCTCTCTCTCTCTCTCTTGTCAGTACATTTACTCAAACCAGACTCAAAAAATGTTTAGTGTCCTCCAGTATCTTGAGTAGTGTGTTACACGCTTCTCGCTTCTCGTCCTCAGTGTAGCAGTGAATGGGTGAACATCAAAAAAAGTGTGCGTGGTTTCTTTTACAAACGTTTTGATTATTTTGTTTCGTGTTTTTAATAAGTTGTGTCATTCGATTTAACCGTGTTTTCTTACAAATCTAAAATAATAATCATATCTTCTCGTCGTATCATTTATCAATAAAATTTGATTTTTTAAATACAAAAGTCAAACTAAATCAATGACCATGTGCTCGGCGGACAACGGCTCGTCAACTCTCTCATCAAATGAGAGTAGTAATAACAGTGTGACTAGTGGAAATACAGATAATAATAATAACAACAATGCATCAACTACAACAACAACAAAATCTGCTGATACAACAATTACTCGGAATCCTAATCGAAGGGTAAGTATTATTATTTTTAGAAATGTATTTAGGATCAAATTAAACCACTTGTTGCATATTATAATATTATGTAAGTAAAAAATTAGACCATTTTTTCTACTGAATACTTGTAATCCTCTGGTTCATATATGGTTCACTTTGATTTTTTCGGTGATGTAAACTTTACATAATAATACATAATATTATCCATAATCCATAATAATTTAAAGAACCTTTGATTTGACATCAACTTCCTTTTAGTGTAACCTTTTGAAGTCTTTGAATAAAGTACAAAGGAAATATTAGTACTAGTGTGTGTCTTTAAAAAAATTGATAGAAAACATGCATGAGATGTACGCAAGTATCTTAAATACAGTCATGATTCACGAAATGCGATTCAAAATGAAACGTGGATGAGTGTGTATATAAGAATATTATTATTGTTGTTTGTTGTTTTATGGAAAATTATCTTGTCGTGAGTCATGCTGTCATTACTAATACTAGCATTAGGTATTAGGTATAGTAGTCGATATATATAAATGTAAAATCGTTTGTATTTTGCATATTTTTGAAATAATTCATACACACATTGCCATTTAGAATTCAGAATGTATGCACAATGCTACAATGCTACACATAAGTATAACATTAAAAAAAAGTTGAAGATGAGGTGGTATTTCGTAGAAATTAAAACCAGTTAATAATTAATACCATTTCATTTTCTTGGAATTCTGATCATAATTTTTTTATCTATATATTTTTTTTTCTAGAGTAACAAGCCGATTATGGAAAAGAGAAGAAGAGCTCGGATAAATAATTGTTTAAATGAACTTAAAGGAATTCTCTTGGAAGCTATGAGAAAAGATCCAGCTCGTCATTCAAAGTTAGAGAAAGCGGATATATTAGAATTGACTGTATCTCATTTAAAAAGTCTTCATCGGAATCAAAATAATAATAATAATGGTGGTGATGGAACACAATATCGTGCGGGTTTTGCAGAATGTACTGCCGAAGTAGGAAGATTTCTTCAATCATCAACTTTGGTCGATGGTATAGATCCTCAAACAAGTAATCGACTGTTATCTCACCTCACAGAATGTATGAATAGTCCCTCATTTGCTATACCTTCTTCTACTGTTGGAAATAATAATACCAATATCAACAATAACAATACTAATATTCCATCACCAAATGGTCATAATAATAATAATCATCATCATAATCAGCAACAACAACAGCAGCAACAACATTTTCTTATTCAACAACATCAACCATCAAATCCACAACAACAAGTACAACAACCTCCACAACATCCACTCAATATCAATGGTCATGTACCATCAAATACACCAATTATCTCATTGGTTCCATCTCGTCTTTCATCAGGTGAAATTGCATTTGTTGTTCCTGGATTCAATTCCTCACCAGCTCATCAACAACATCATCACCATCATCATCAAGCACCATCTCCAACTATTCCACATGCATCTATGCAATCTCTTCCTCCTCTTCATTGTACTCCATCAATGTTATCACCAGAAGTACCACTTGAACTTACTACTGTCCCTTCAAGTTCCTCTTCTGGATGCTCTCTGAGTCCAAATTATCCGGTTTCTGGACATCATCATCATGGTAGTCATTTTTATCACCATTATCCTACTTCTCAGTCTCATCACTACAATGCTGGAATTCCAAGCTATTCACCACCACCTTATCCTTCTCAACCCCTAGCCCTGGTCACACCGAAAAAGGAAGAGACAGAATCTTGTTGGAGGCCATGGGGTTAAACTGAAAAATAAATAAAAACAAAACAACATTGGTAATGTTAATTTTTTCTTCTTCTTTAAAAATCTTTTAATACTTCAGTTTTTGTTGTTATTATGATGTTGAAAAAGTACAGAGAGAGAGAGATTTGGTTTTACATGAGTAACAAACTTGTTTGTTATTCATAATTATTATTGTCATTATTAATATATTATATATACATTAAATTATACTTTTTTAATCATGATAGTCATGAACTGAGAGCCAGGAAACGTGCATTTATTGATGTAAAAAGAAGTTATTATAGTATCTCGTATTTATTAAATTAAGTCAATACATCAATATTTTAAATATAATATTATGTAGTTTGGTGTATACACAACACTCACATAATGTAATAATAATATTATTATACTACAAGTTTGTCAATAAGTTATTATGATTATTATTATTATCAATCATTTTGTATTGCAGTGGAATATAGTACACACTCAACACACACAAGATATTTCTCAAGTATTTGTAAATTATATACGTTTATATACGCACGTATATATATATATATATATAAGTATGTATAAATGCAACAAAACCACAATGTCTTCCATTAAATGACTCATTGTGCCTTATGATGACGATGATCATAGATAAAATAGTATGTATAATATAATACATAGCATAATATTACTAAAGTAAGGTATTAGTATAACATAATACATTAATCTTACAGCAATATTATATTATTGAACATACAAAAATGATGTATAATAATAATTGAAAACGTACACACTCACATTCCTGACAATGAGAAACTTAAGATAATATTCCATCAAAAAAAATTTATTGATAAATAATATATTTATTACAAATTACAATTTCAACGCTCAATCAAAAAGAATACAATCAGAAAAATGCTGTGAGCCACATTCTTCCATATTATAGACAAAAAAGAATATTACTTAAATGTATTTAGATTTCAATGTATATTATGAGTGAGAGGTAAGCTAACACATATAGTATATTATAGATTATAGCTATAATTTAATAATGTCTATATTATAAAACTTTCCCCAGTAACTATACAACATGTGATTTTATATCATTGGTTCTTTATATATTTCACTCTAAAATTTTAATAAGCTATCAATCAGGTATCAGGTCCTTTATATTGTATTGGTAAATATTATTTTACGACTTTCAAACTTTGGAAAAAAGGAGATGTGTAAGATTATATACACGTGGATTTTGAAAAGGGTGTTTGATCTCTATTTAATCTTATTGTTACTAGTACTGAAGTAAGGTATTGGTAATATTTTGTTAATCTAATACACTCTCTGAGTCTCTGTACACTCTACACTCATTTCATTCATGATATAATAAGTGTTTTATTAAAGTTGCTCTTAAAATTATTACCAAGAGTACGCTCACTTTTTTTGCAAAGTTAACATATAGGTAATCACAAAAGATCAATCCAAACTTTCCAGTAACATATATAATTAATGGACCATTTAAACTTGTTTTATCTACTGTTTATTAGATTACTAAATGTATATAAATCAGTCTGTGAATATTTTATGTGTACATGTGTATTTTATGTATCTCTGTACAGTTTTAATTATTCGTATATTTTATTGATGGCTCATATAATTTTTTATTAATAATAATAATTATTGAGCAATAATTGCAACTAGACAAATCATTTGTTTTAGGATACAAGCTTTCGTTTATGCAACGTTTGCTTTATCATCTGTTTATAATACATTATAATTTAATATATAGACTAGAGTCTAGAAATTAGATTAATTTAGTCTATGAGTTTATTAGTTTGTAAAATATGCACATTTCTGCCTGTGCTGTTTTTGTTTCTATAATCTTTAATCAATTTACATGTATTATTATTTTAAAATTTTTGGTGTTTCAAAGCTGGATAAACGTGTCAACTTTTTGCAAATATCACTCGAATATGTTAAACCAATAATTGTTAAACATTATCATACCATGTTAAAATTGAAAAACGATTTAAAGCATTTCCATTTTTAGATAAAACTCTCCCAGTAATAGTTTATATTCGGTTGGATTATAAAACGGAAAAGTGGACATCGCAGCACAGAAGCAGTCTTAACATTTTTGCCTTTTGTAAAAACTAATTTTCTGATAAGCAAAATAATGTGTGTTATTTCTTCTCTTTGGTGATTCCTTCTGTACTAAATATAGTCTAAAATACTTGATCGTGTTTTCGTTAAATATGTTATTCTTTCTCTAAAGTCTAAAATTAGTTCTTTACTTGAGTTGGGTAAGTCATTCGTATTTTCTTTGAATTACGTCATTCTGAACCACTTCCAGCAGTAATAATTATAATTTTATCGTCTCTATATTTATATTCATGTAAATATACTAAAAACACCTAGTACATAATAACAATACATTATGTAAAAACAAGTACAATATTAAAACATTTCAAGGAAAAAAGATGATAAATGCATTCCTATATTATGAGAGTGAAACTATGTTACACACAGTAATAAACTACATTACTATACATACTACACACTATACACACTTAAATACATAGACTATTTTTACACTGCAGAGAAAAGTGTACGAGACTTTTGTGTTATTTGTCCTTTCAGGATTATTTTATTGAATGATCAATGTATATTATTTAAACTAAAAGAACATTGTGATATTTAAGCTTAAGTTTACATGATAATATAACTAATACTTGTAAGTAAACTTAATGTAAAGTAATAATATAAAATACATACAACATTATGTATCTCTATATAAGTTATAACACGTCAAAATGAGATATTGTAAAAGTATGTATACATGGCGAATACTGTAATGTTATTATTATTATTTATTTAAATATTTAAATATAATATATTATGATATTACATCAACACTGAGAAAAATTTATCACGTTATAATACATAATATACATAACTAATATGTACTATGAAAAGCACAAAGAAAAAAATCGACTGAATAAAAGCACTCAGAGCTCTTAGTTCATCACTCAAATTTTTTTTCTTTCACTCAAATCAAATGAAAGAGCGCTTAACACTCACTCAC
>JAQGBH010001929.1:0-27944 GCA_034698265.1 Sminthurinus aureus
GAGTAATGGCTATTACTCTAGAGTGTGACTCGGACCCCCTCGCCACCGGATACGGATTTTATGAGTGTGTTGGATATACGAAGATATACCTGATTCATCTACCTTCTTGTGTAAAAAAGAAAAAAAGAAGGAAATTAAGCCGCGGCGGTCTCTCTCTCTCTCTCTCTTTCTTTCTCGTTCTCTGTCTCATTCTCTCTCCCTCTTTTGAGCCATCCAACCATTCCTATTATTAAATCAGATGCGTAGTGCACACAACGTATACTTAGCATCATTATAATTTATACCTTTAACTAGCGCAGACTTAATCTCAAGTATATGAATTAGTACCATCACCGCTGAATTCAATTCAATCTGAATCTGAATTTGAAGGCAAGACAATTTCCAGACCTCTACAGAACACTCAAACACTCCAACGCTCAAACACACTCACACACAGAGACAGACGTAAAGGATCCATCTTGAGCACACAAAGGTACATTTCAAATAAAAATGGAGCTATCAACTCCAATTTTGATTCGGATCTAAAATGAGAAGAAGAGGGAAAAAATAGAGAAAGAGTCAAGTCGAGTTAAGTTAAGGTGTAGACTGTAGAGTGTAGAGTGTAGAGACGGCAAGTGGATAGAGAATAGAGAATAGAGAGACGGATGTAAATTACAGTAGCAGACTAATAAGAGTCTCTATTTCAATCCATGCATACACTACACTAGATTACGTATTATCCAGTCTAATCGCTAGGACCACCCACACGTCGCTCATCTTCTTCATCATCATCCTCATACAATATATATTCTTCTTCATCATGAGCACTCATACAAAAATCCACATGCTCTGCCTTTTCTATATGAATATGTAGAATGTAGATATATACGAATGAGCTCATACCCTCAAGATGATTTCCAAAGTAACAATAAGTAAGTACAACTCATCCGCAGAGACACTTTACCCTACATCTATACCTACACATTAAAGCAATCTCTTTTCCTTCAATCCTCATTCCTCAAGACTCGAGTCTCGAGTCTCGAGACTCAATACTAATTTGATGCGAAAGCCAGACCAACCAAAACGAGAGCTGGAATAAAGAAAATGAGATAAAGAGGATCTCAAAACCAACAAATCGATCACGGTATAAAAAGATACAAAGTCTACACATTTCTCTCTTTTATTCCTTATTCCTCATTTCCCATCTATTTACACATCCAACATCTAACCCTTTCCTCATTCTCATTCTCATTTTAACCCTGAATCCTGGAAAAAAACATGCTAGAGAAAAGAACCATAGAACATAGAACAGATATCTTCTTTTATTATGTATTATGCACTACAGAGCTAGATGAATTAAGAGACGGATGACTGAGCGGTTGAAGCTTGAAGCAGGTACACATCATTCATTCTATTCTATTTTATTTTATTTTATACTTTTCAACTCATTTTAAAATCTATCTCCCTCTTCCCTTCTCTTTTTCCTATGCATTGACATTCAGCTTTAATATTATTATTATTATTATTGATTTTGAGAATTTTCTACATCATGGGAATGTCACTATTTCAATCCTGACTTGTGTATCTGTATTATTACATTCATCCATTCACTCATTCACTCAAAGAGACAAAGTCAAGTCAAGTGAAGGCAAAGCCAATGCCAATGCGGATGACAAGCAGCCCCTTTCGCCTTTCGCATCCAATTGAGCTGACGTTATTCTCCTGTATTTTGTATTTTCATCATGATGATGCGGAAATGGATGAAAATCATCATCAGCAGCAGGATCAATCAATGTAAAATGTAGAGTTATGGAAATATGTGCAGGCAGAGGTATTTCACATAGCAAAATACAAAATACGTACATGATAGTTGTTGTAGTTTCAATTCCATCTTTCCCCCATCAGACCATGACGATCCTCATCTTCTTTTTCTTTCTCTTCTCGTCATTTCAATGACAAAATGAATGAGCAAGTTCTATAGCAATCCTTTTGAATTGACATGGAAAGGTTTTCCTTCCTCATTTCAACTCTTTTCTCCTCTTTTCTTCTCCACACAACTTGAATCCTCCTTTCACTTTATTTGATATGGATTCTCCGATACGGAATTTGGATTTAGGATCCAGAGAAATCCTCAATGCTCAATGCTCAAAAATGAATAAATGACAACTCGTACAAATTTCAATAGAGAAAAGGTACCCAGTACAAATAGACAACCAACCAACTAAAAAACTAATGACAACTTGATCATCATCATGATATTGAACATGTACAAACACAAATAATATTTGATTTACTAATCCGAATCTCAATCGAGTCTCATGAAAAGAAAAGAGTTGTATTGTATAAAAGTCATGTTCAATTATTAACATTAAACATTCAACATGATGGAGGGAGTGAAAATAGAAAATCCGAAAAATCCCGTACATATCAGCATATAGCACCACTACTACTATTTTTGTCATTATCATTATGGACGGATGGATTAATTCCGCGGAAACTGAGAGAGAAAAAGTGACTAGACTAGAGACTACACCGACGCGATGTGACTACAACTGCGACTACGACAGCTGCAGTAGCAAATAAGAGCGGAGAAAGAGGAAGGAAGGAAGATGCAAAGGCGAAGCGGAGGTACTTATCTCACATGCGATATTGATTGTTAGAGGAGGACGCATATTATATACATATTATTATTATACAACTCTTTCTCTTTCTCCTTTTTTCCTTTCTCGAATGGAGCAAAGCATACAATATACAATGCCGTCCACAGTCTACAGTCAACTTGACAATTCACAATCCACCATTCATCCAGTCCTTACAAAAGAATACCGGAACGATCGATTGGATCTCTCATTAATTACCGACTCAACATTACATGTACGCTACTACTCGTATAACAAATTCATGAGTTTCATAGCATTTCATCCTTGGCTTACTCGACAATTCCTTCCTTCCTTCTTTCTTTCCATCATCCTCTTTCAGCATCCATTCTTCCTTGCTCATTCACTCACAGATCCAACATGAATAGTTGAATACATGGTAAAATCAAGTAAAATCAACCCTGCATGTAAAATATTAATGGAGCTCCCAAGAATTATTATTATTATTATTATTACTATACACACAATAGCATTTGCTTTCTCTCTAAATTCTAAACTCTAAACTACATAATATACAATCTGCATTTGCTTTATACCCTTTCCTCATGCACTTGTTCCACCAACTCATTCTTCCTCATTTTCAAAATAAAATCCATAACCAACTGCCATGCTTTTCTCTACTCAACTCAACCGTCCCTCGACATGTGTGCATATTCAATACTCAGATTGTATATCCTATACACAGAACACAGTCTGATGAATAAAAGCGAAAAGAGAAAGAGAGTCAAGTACCCGCATTATTTTCTTCCAGTTTCATTCTCCTCAATGAATAACTTCCATCCACATTGCACATATACATATACATAGATTATCATTATCATTATTCCTTCACATCAATCTACTCAAATCTCAAAACCAAACTTGGCTTAAATAAAAACATGGACATGGAAAAAATAGACCGTTTCCATCCACCAATTCGAATAACTTTTGTACTCTTTTCTGATGATCACATTCAAAATGCAGCAGAAACTAGAGACTAGAGACGAGTTTCTTTAAAAGTATGAACAAAATCGATTCATTGAATATTACAAAAGTGGAGACATTGCTAAGTACAAAATCTAATTAAAAGTCCTCCTTCATTCTTGGTAAATTCAGTCTACTTCATCAGAAAAAAAATCTGTTGGGATTGTTCTAGATTCTAGATATAAAATAGGAAAATAGTTATGCATACATCTACAATCTAGAACTAGATCCTGATATAATACATAATACATCATTTGATTATCTTATGATGGAAGATGCAGTCACAGCACTTTCAATTCATCACAACTTGTATAAATTCATGGGGGAAATTAAGCCATTTCTCTGAGGAATCCCATACTTAATTTTGAATTTCAAGTGCCGAGATTCAAAAAAGTGGACCTATATTTCAATTTTTTAATTTCAAGTTTTGCAAAATAAAACGCACAACATAGTACAAATTACAAGGTACAAGGAACAAACGTATCCATTAAATCCACCGATCAATCAATCAATCCCTGTTTTGTTTTGAGGTGGATGATATTGGTCATGTGTCTGTATTTGAGCTCAAGTACGCTCATTCCAAGATGAATGCGACAACAGAGCTCGGACTGCGACAACGGAGAAGAGGACAAGACAATTTTCTAATCAGATCAGATAAAGAGTAGTCAAGTGTGCGTGGAATGTGTAACGTGGCATGAGGAAATGAAGGAAGAACAAGAGATACATGAACCATGTTTGTCCCTCTTGTTCCTGTCACCGTGAGACAATAATGATTTTATCCTCGCGCGCTCTCTCTCTGCGTGACGGAGACGAGGGACAAGGAAAAATCTATTTATTCCATTTTGCCACAAGAAAAACTCAAGTACAGGTTTCCTGGTTTGGTTTGCTATGGTATGGTTTGCAGTCCTCAACTTGTTTTCCTCGGCCAAACAGAGAGAGAGAGAGAGAGAGAAACAAGAAACATATCCCGAGGAAACAATTCACAACCACATAAAATCTAGAATCTCTGACGGATACTTGCAACCTAAAGGGATTCTAGATCGGAGACTGAGCAAATATAACTAGTAACAAGACGAGGCATGAAATGGGGAAAATATTAGAGTCTACGCTGTGTACAAAGAGAGGAGAGAGTGAAAGAGACATGATGTGACGGGGATGGTGATGGTGGGACAGGAGAGAAAGAGAACAAGTGAAGCAGTCAAGTGAGAGCGAATCCTAGAATCCTAGAAAAGAGGAGGAAGGATGAGGGAAGAAGACGACGAACCAGAAGAAGAACACACAAAGAGGACAATCGCCGGACAATCGGTTTTGCTCTCCACCCGTGAGAATCGTTTTCTCATCACTTTTACGCTCCTCTGAACCACCAATTGTTTGTCCACACTCCTCTCTCTACTTTCTACTTTCGAGTCTACAGAACGACCCGCAAACCAAACACATTCAATGTACAATTCAGGATGATCCGGCACGAGAGAATTCGTCTGAAAACCTCTTTTCTCTTCTCATGATCCGTTTACTTGAATTTAAACGAATGAAATGCGCGCATTGGATCGGATCGGAGGATCGGAACGGAGCAGATCAATCATGTACATAATACACGATACTACACATTCCTAAATCCCAGTCCCATTTCACATTACATAATAATTTGACACGAGGAAACAAAAGGAAATTGGAAACGAAAAGGAAATTCAAGGACAAGAAATGCGCACATGTCAACTGCATTTTGTATTTTGTATTTTGTATTTATCTACATATCCAACCAACCAAATCTAAATCATGTATAGAAATAATAATACTTATCCTCTCAATTCTCAATAAAAAATTGTCATTTGAATGAGTATTATGGTTTATGTATATAATTGTTTCTAGTTTCTAGTTTGTGGTATCTGAAATAGTTTTTTTCTGTAGGTCACTCACTACACACCACACACTACATGCAGCAAAAAAAACCCAAGGCAGTTCTTGAATATTATATTGACTATGCAAACAATTTTAATATAACTTTGCTCACGAGTAATAAAATATAATTATTATATTTGTACTCCTTCCTTTGAACTCTGTGGATAATGGATAAAGTCGGCACCACACGCCGCACAACTCGGATAAACAAACCCGAAAACACCTATGTTGACTAAATAAATAAATGAATAATCATAATAAAAACTAATAAATAAATAATTGCTGAGACTCCTGATTTTATCATGATTTTCTGGCAATAAAAATGTTCCCTTTTTGACCAGCGATATGCATGCAGATCCAATATTATCTCAACCAAAAAATAACTATTACTCAATATTAATATGGCCTTATCAACAACAAGACCATATTTTAATTTTCGCATTTCAGTTTTCGGCAACTGTAAACTGCAACAAGGCCCGAATTCCAAAATACTTTATGAATATTTATGATTTATCATGAATAATGATTTAAGCCGTGTATGCTGTATGCTGTATGCATGAATATTTGTATGAATATTATTATTCTAAACACCACTAACAACTACAAAATAATAAAGAAACATGAGCCTGCATAAGAGAAACATCTCGTCGTGCTGCAATGTCAAAGAAATTGAATCCACATTCAAGACCAACAGTCACTTACCTGCAATAAACAATAAAAAACAAAACATGGATTAGATTAAAACCTCATAAAACTAAATATTATAATAATAATAATAATAATAATAATAATACACTTTAATCAATTTTATTGTTCAGCTTTCAAAATTCATAGCTTAAAAAATTCTCTATCATCTTCCACCAATTGAATTAACTTTGTTCACAACTCTTAACTTATTCTAATTTTTAATACATTGTCTTGCAGAATGATGCTAAAAAAATGGATCGCATCATTTCAAAATTTAAGTTGACATGATGAACCTTTTCAATGAACTTTTTCTCTTGTATCTTTCCTCGTACAATTTTTTGTTTTTTTGTGAACTTTCTCCTTCAACTTTTCATTCTAAAAATTTGTCATTCTGTTGTATTGTACAACTATACATAAAAATAGTTGCCAAAAGTCACCCTTTCTGTTTGATCATCATAATATACTAGTTCTATACTAGTTTTTATATTAAATTAAATGTCCTCCTCTTCCTCATCATCATCATCATCATCATCATCAAAGTGAACCAAAAAAAATGAGGAGAAACTTTGAAAAAAGCATTTGTTGAGAGAAAAGGGAGAAGAAAAATGAAGAGATGAAAAAAGTTTGTGCAAACAATTTTTTCCTTGAAACTTTCTCATTGCATCACCATCGTCAGCAGCAGCATCATCAAAGTCATGCTACATCCTAACATCCTACATGTTTCCGTAATCTTTAAAAGCACAGGACGAGACAAATTGTCTCGAGTCTCGAGCCTCGAGTTCATAACAGCGATAAAAAATGGCAGTCCACATCATCATCCATGTTTTTCATAATCTCAATAAAAACACGTTATGACACTTTGTTTTATTACATCCCAACTCCAAAAGAGTAGGAGCAAACAAACACACTTTACTCAAATACAATAACGACAACGCAAGCGATGAGAGAAAGTAAAAGTAGTCAAACAAAAATTATAAAAAATAAAATAAAAAAGTAAAAAGTCACTCTCACAATTTTGTACCCTCCATTCTCAATACACTATTAAAAAGAAAGGAGAGAGGGAAAAATCTCGGAGTTTTATTCTCAATTCTCAAGATATAGAAAAGTTATCAGA
Source organism: Sminthurinus aureus (assembly GCA_034698265.1). Classification (NCBI taxonomy): domain Eukaryota; kingdom Metazoa; phylum Arthropoda; class Collembola; order Symphypleona; family Katiannidae; genus Sminthurinus; species Sminthurinus aureus. Next base: position 7,300 of record JAQGBH010001929.1, read on the forward strand.
AGGAAAACTTGCTCGTTTATTTTAATCTGCAAAAAACATGTATTTATCTGCACACATAATTCATCTATCAATATTTACTATTTACTATTTACGCTGTGACTTTTAGCTGATGAAATGATTAAGACGTAATACTTACTTATATAAAGTGTATGCACATGAAATGACATGATGAAAATTTCCATCCTACTTTTCCACAATCATTCAAAGGCAAAGCAATCTATTAATTGTTCTAGCAGTACATTTTGATGTTACACACATATAATATACATATTGTCGGCACACTACACTAAACTACACTACACTGAACGCCACCAGTAAAAAGGAAGCGGCTTGATTTACATATAAATACAAAATACAAAATACAACACCCGGCACAAAAGAGCACAAGTGACGCGAGGAGAAAGGACAAAAAGGGAAGTTGAGATCAAAGTGTTTACAATTAAGCACCTTGCAAAGACTATAGTTTTCTATTTTGTATTTTGTCCCTGTACAGTAATTTTCATCTCCACTGCGCCCTCACTCACTCACTCGCTCGCTCATCACTCATGTCGCATTCAGAGATACAAGCTACACTCCAATTCTCCTTCACATTCACGCTCACTTTCTCTACTACAAATACTGTATTTGTATTATCACCCTCATTACGATCATTATTATTATGACAAACACTCTTTTCTCTGTACGGTGCACACGGAGAAAACGTAAAGGGTTTCAAAATAGTCAAAGGAAGAGCAGGAATCATAACGTTTATTCAGCACAATTCACAATCCTTTGAAGTTATATTTATGTTTCCATCCAGCCATTTACAATCTACAATTTACCTACAACCTACAGCATACACCAACAACTACCTTTGTTTTCCCCATTGATCTTTCATGTACAACACGTAGCATTCAACATTCAACATATAACACACAACATGTCCAATGTTCATGCATGAATATTTTGACCTGTCTCTGCTCCACTTGATTCCATCATTTACAATTTACATGTTAACTTGTTTTTCTTCACCTCGTCTCTCCTTTCTCTGGTTTTCACTGTGTACATATTTTACGCTTTACGTTTAGTTCCAACTTGATTCTTGATTCTAAAGAGAAAGTTGCTAACGGTAACTAAATTAAATTTAACACGCCTCTCCAGTCACATGAATTCGAATCTACCATATTTGTAAACATGGAAATATGCATTGACAATTGAACATGTATTTAGAATTTAGTCTGTACACAAATTGCCAGACTTAAAAAGTTTAAGGAACAAAAATAAACAACTATGCTTATTATTAATTCCATTACAAAGGGAAAAGGGATTCCAAATTGTCAAAGAAAGAAAAAAATTCTCTCGACTGAAATTAACGTTGTAAATTTTAAAACTACCAAATTCCAAAAATCTGTGCTCCAAGCTCAATTTTTCCCATAGTCAAATATTAAATACTAAACACAGGGCTTAAACACAAATACCAAAATAATAAGTAAACCGATGAAAAATGTTGTTGATTTCTTCAAGAAAAATAGGAAAAACACAAGTAAAATGATAATTTTAACCAATTCACCAAGAAAATGAGAGGAAAAGGGAGTATTTCAACTACCTTTATATTTCATATTCAAAGAAAGTATATTTCAAAGTTCTGAATTCATTCTAAATTCGACATTCACCGTTAAACCGTATATTTTTATTCCTGTATTCGTCTTCATTCTACATTCTACATTATTATTCGGATCCTTTATCCTCATTTATTCCTTTCTTCACAATCTATTGAATTTTCCTTTCTTTTTTTATTTTTATTTTATTCGATTCCACTTATTATTTTGAGGTTGAGCGAACTCTTTCCTTCCTCCTTTTTCTTTTCAATTTTCAATAGTTCATGTATTATGTACTTCCATGTATTTTGAATCACATTCAACTACTTTTCATTTCTTCTCTATGACTTGCCCTTCTTGTTCTCTTCTCAATGAATTTAGGAGGAAAAAAGAAGATTCCGAGCCGAAACCAAAAATTTAATCCAATTCAAATACTTTTTTATTTTCTCATTCTCATTCGACAGATGACAAAACGAAAGCTTTGCCCTTTCTCCCACAACCAACTTTTTTATTTTTATCCCCAAAATCCATACAGCATCCAGCATCAATCTAATTTCATACAATACTAGAAATAATAAGATCTTCGCCTGCTTTATGTCAGCATTCAATTTTCAACCTGCTTTCGGTAAAAAACTGGGAGGGGACTTGAATGTGTAAACACTAAAGTGTAGAGTGTAGTGGTAATAAAAATATCATTAACATGTACAATGTACATTTAAAGATGAATGGTGAATGGCTGGATTTGTCTTGTCTTTACAACGACAAATTACGCACTATGCTCCACGCACATGTGGATTTTTCTACACCTCGCTCCGTACTCTTCCAACTTCCAGATTCCATTTACATGTGCAATGTGCAGCTAGGATGAGTTAGTTGGCACATTCCTTCTACGTTTCTCCGTGTAACCCATTTCTTTCACGAGTTTGTATTTGAGTTGAGTTCTCATCACAACTTGATGTAGATATTACACTACGCGGGCGGAACTGAGGATGAAGAAGAGACGAAAAGAGAGAACGTTTAAAACTTGAACTACAAGAAAATCATCATTATCATCATCATCATTCTTCCACCGGATGAGAGTCGCATTACATTTCATCCCAACGGAGAGAACGAGAGAGAGAAGGTCCAAGTGTACAAAATAATAACTGCATATAAAATGGAAGAGCTGGAATCCAAATTTAAAGCCAATACTCTCATCTTCCGTTCGTTCATCTACTCATTTCATTACATATTACATTGGACTGGATACTGGATGACAACCCTATCCTTTTCTCTTTCTTTCTTTCCTGTCTGCCCAAGTGAACCAATTCATTCACAATTAAATCATGTATATGTGGACAATCCACTCTTTCATCCACTCATTCAGAAAATAGAAAGAAAGGCAAAGAGAGGAGGATAAGTAGGGAGTTTGGAGTTTGGAGTGGAGTGGGAGATGGAGATGGACAAGCTTTAGCTTCTTACTACATGCTTACGCTACTTTTTAGTTTTGTCTCTCTCTACTTGGTCCGTATAAAAAGAGAGAAATAGAACCCCAATTCAAAGTCTCTTGGGCTCTTCAAAATTCACTTTATTATGTATTATGTATTGTGCACATCGGAAGAGCAAGTAAGCAGTAATTGCTCCACTGTGTCCTGTGTACATGAATCTACGGGACGAAGTACGAATGAAATGAATTGGATAAAGAGCAGAGAGTAGATAGTAGACTACACTGCACAAGTACTCCTTTCTACTTAATATAATATTATACCATTCACTTGTAATTTGTAAGAGAGATGCTCTTACAAATGAAAATTCCTTTTCTTTTTCTATTCCTACTTGGAATTTTGAGTCGTCTCATCTCCGTCTCGTGTATTTCTCCTCCTTCTTTCTTTTTTCCCGTACATAGTCATATTATTGTGTATTCTATTACCCATTCTGGATTCTGAATTCTAGATTCTAGATTCTAGAGTTTCAAAATAATTCTTTTTCAATAGTTTCCACAAGGTACGATAAATTTGATACGAGATGAGAAGGATAAATTAAAATCAAACCCACACTTTAATCATCATCCAAACTCTTTTTTTATTTTTCACTCATTTTCTATGTAAGGAACTAAAGAATTAACGATTAACACAATAATAAACCCACTCCCTCTCAGCTATCACACATTATTATCATTATCATAATCATTCTTGTCCAGTTCAATTAATTTCTCGGGGATTTTAATAATAATAATAATAATAATAATCATAATGGAGGAAAAAGAAAGTGGAACAAGTTTTTATAAAGACAAACAGACAGCTTTAAATATTAAACTGAGCATTTGTAGACACATTGTCCATCTGAAAACTACAACTGTGATTTCTTGTGTCTTTCCTCCAATGAAAAGTCATTCATCATGAACAATAAAGATCGTTTAACATCTCACTCACCCACTTAATACATTATGGATATTTCTCTGTCTCTGTCTCTCTTCTCCCACATACAATATACAATAATATACAACATACACCGAATTCAAACTATCGTCCCGTCCCGCTAATGATTAATTTCTTTCAATATAAAAATAATCACTTACGTGTACATCACAAATCCCTCTCCTCACATCACATCTCGTATTATTCCATCATAAATCAAATCTCCATGTCATTTCGTATCCTGCTTGTCTTCATCAACTGTATACCGTATCATAGCATAATGCATATAATATTATATAATACACACTCTACTCTCTACTTGACCGTATGAATGTATCCACATCAAACATCAACAATGTCTCAAATCTCGAGTCTTGATTCTTGAGGACTTAATCATTATGTCAGAATAAATATTAACTCGGACCTAACCCCACAACCAGAATCATCATCATCTTGATCATTTACTCTTTACTACTGACTACACAGAGAATCATCAAGCATTAAGCATCAAGGATCAGGTTACTCTAAATTGATAAGACACACATGTGGGGATATTAATACATGTTCAATGTGCACATTTACTACATGTAGACACGGAAGTCTACGTCTATGTCAAGGGAGGAACAAATAAAAGAAGAAATTAATAAAGAGAGAGAAAAACTACTACATGGTTCAATAGTCTCTAGAAAATAAATATGTAATAGAATTTTTATTTCTAGATAATAGATAAATAAATAATAATAACACGTTCATTCAAAAACACGGTTGACGGTGTGATAAGCGATGCGATGAAGGGCAGAGAACGAGAACTACCACCACCAACACACAACACACACAGCCGATAATTTTTATTGGTTGAACGGATTGGAAATTGAAACGGTACTATTACTATATTACTACTACCACTACAACAACTACTTGTGCTTATTGAGTAATCACGTTCCACGTTCCATATTCCAAGTGTACTCATTTGATATTAGATGATACACAATGCACAATACATAACATGTACGGAGGCATAACATACATAAATATTAGAGACATTATGTCACATAAATACTACCTAAATGTGCTTATTCCTTTGCTTTCCCCCTCCAACTATTTCCTGTTCCGCCCTCATCATCATCATCATCGAGTGTAGAGTGTAAAATGTACAGCAGAGCCGAAGGTAGAAAACAGACTGTTTATCATAAATACCAGTTCCACAGCTCAACTGTTATTGCTCGCATTATATCATAATTGAATTCTACATTCTACATGTGTAAAGTCTCCTTCATTCATTCATTCCTCCCTTCTTTCCCTTTGAAATTTGTCCAACTTGGAAAGTTAAGAGTTGAAACGGGCTGTTACACATTTAATATATCGGATATTGGATTATCAATTTACAAGGCAATATGGATCGGAATGAGACTTTAATAAGTCAATGAATTAGCACACAATACCCACTCGCTTTTTCATATCTCCTCCGTACACCATACACCACACATCTTGCATCCTACACCCTCCGCACAATCACATGCATAATTTACTATGTACAAGATACAAGAACACGGCAAATGCGCTGTATTTTATTTCCAGTACCGAGAACCGAGCACAAGAGACGGTTGAAATGTGATAAGAATTTCAAATGAAAATATCAACAAGAGCTCCGTTCGTAGGCTATACTCGATGCGCACAGGACTTCATTTATTTATACATGTTTATTTGTACATATAATTATTATTTATATGGAATGAGATTATGCATGCTCATCAGGTATCACGGCGATGATGATGATGATGATGATGTAGACACTTGCAGTTGTACTTGTATTTGTATGTAGCTGGACTTGTGCTTGTGCTCCGTGTTCACTGTTCAGTGTTCAGTAATCAAGACAAAATTATTGAGTGACACGAAGTGAGTTGAGAAAATGACGCTGTTTTATACGCTTAGGTGTGCTATGTGCAGGCGTGTGTAATTAAGTAGTGTGAGTGTGGGCACGTAAAAACTGACTTGACTTAAATGATTCCTTGTATATTATCATTAACATTATCCTTATACAACAACCACCACCATCCAACTCTCTATTTATTACTCACCAACAGAACAGAACAGGACTCAAAAACATTTTGCACGTATACATTCAAACCGTGCAGTGTAAAGCAGAGAGAGAGAGAGACAGAGAATATAATATTAGGCAAAAAAGGTACTTTTTTCTGATGGAGAAGAGCACTCCAACATATAAACATGCACACAAACACACTCCACTCCATCCATAAATAACACACCATTGGATTGCTAATATATCCCATTTAGTTGTAATTTGTAATGTACGTAAATCTATGAGTAAGAGACTGGAGACTCGAGACTCTCATTCATTTTCTCCCTGTTGAACAACCACATAAAGAAGAGATAATAGCCGATTATTTTGAATTAATGCTCTTTTCCTTGTAGTCATAGAGACATTGTGCTGAGAGCAGAGACTTCTTTCCTTCCTTTCACCCTGTCATTCCTTTTCCCTTTTTATTCATCCATCCATTCACTCAGTCCTCTCTCCGTTTTGTTGCTCATTACACGAGGAATATTATTATTATTATTATTATTATCATACTGTAAAACTTGAGATTTTTTTCAAAGCAGTATAGTATATAGTATATTATACAAGTTATACAATCCCTAATATTTTCCCTCGCTCATTATCATTTGTTCCAGCTCTTCATGATTCATAATTCGAAACGTGTATTTTAATAGTGCATGTAAATCAGGATCAGTAATATTTTTCGGCGCTCATTTCCTTCAAATCCACTGAATATTGCATATTCCATGGTAATTCCATTCCATGCCAAGCAGTAAAACAAAGAGAAATATGTGTCTAGTGTCTATTAAGTAATCATAAAACTAGGATGATGATCATATTTAACAAGAGTGGTTAATGGGTCAAAGCGTGTGTAGTGTGTACATGAGTGCTGGAGTGAATGAGTAAATAGCAAAAAGTATGTAAAATGGAAAGATGAATGCAGAGAAAACAATTACTTTGCAGTTTATGCAGATCCAGAATCTATAATCTAGAATCCAGAATCCAGATTCAAACCTTTTGTATTTTGTCTACATCTGTAATCTTTAGCAGGACGGAGCATGGAGCTCGGTTAAAATGGATCGCAGATAGTTTTAAATTCTAAATGCTAACCTGTGTTACATGATACATTTACATGTGTAAACCTATTTAGTCATTCATTCTCATTCATTGATTCACTCAGGCACGGAACGGAGCTGTACTCTTTACTCAAGTGTAATTTGCTCTGAACATGTTACGAGTTACAAGATTGGAGGAGATTGTATTGTACAAACATTGGCTCGTTCACCGTTCATCCTTCATCGATGCAATATGTGATATATGATATACGACATACGAGCGGCGCTCATCAAGATGATCAAGATTAAAAATGGTAATGGTCCTCAAAAAAAGATGTTGAATACGGAATACATCGGACATAGTTGTAAAGGAGAAGGAAGCATGGAAACACTTACGGAAAGGAGATGGAGACACTTAATAAACTTATCGTACATACCGGATCATTATGATTTAAACGATGCAAATGGATGCAAAGTGGCGCCAGGTACACACTTATGGTACAACTAACAACTAACTAACTAGCTACAGCTAATATTCCTCTTCTGCAGCATGATTATGATTATTATCAATTTCCTATTGCTAAAGCTGATATTCCCTCGCTTTTTTGTTTGCTTGTTCATTCCTTCATTCATTCACTCCTGCATTCATCGGTGGTTATTAGTTATTAGTTTCAATGAATACACTAATTATCCTCTTCTTCCTCCTTGTCTACAAAATACATTGTGAGTGTGACTAACTAAACAGTGTCCTTGGAGAAAAACCATAGAGAACAACGAGTCGACGAGAATAATAAACCATGAATATAGGAATACGCATAAAATCCAGTCACTCGGACTCGGACTTGGAAGACGCTCGACGCTCGACTGTCTCCCGATCTTCTGATCTTGTATTTGTATTTATGTTGTCTACGGCATCACTCCTTTATGCAAATATACGAATATACGAATATACACAAATTCCTTCAGGATAATTGAAACTTGAAACGGAGATTTTATTTTGCCACACTTCTTCCTCCTCCTCCTCCTTCTTCTCGTTTAGTCCTTATTCCTTAGACATGTGGTTATTTTCCATCCCATAAATAAAACACTTGTACATAATATAGACATATAATATGCATAATCATCTCAAGGCATGAAAAAAGCATGCTCCATCTTTTCTCAATCTCAACTCCTTCAAAATATTCATATATCCATAATCCATAATCCATAACGCACTGCACTTGTTCTTGTCCTGTCAACAAATTGTTTTTTAAGGAGAACGTGCTGCCTTATCTTTTTCAAAGAAAAGTACTATAACAAAATATTATAATGATCAACACCGTTTTCACACAATAATAATAATAATAATGGAAATGGGATGGAGTTTTCCAAAATGTATAGACACATTACACATTGTCTACTATTCTTCAACAACACAAAATACTGAATAGTAAATACTCTTAAGGGAAAATCTGAATACTCAAACCATTCATCATTCTTGTCAATTGCAATTTATAATGGAGTCAACGGAATTCTCGTATTTGAATATTAGACAGCGTATTATGTAAAATTCAATATGGCCCCTCTCCACATATTTTTCAAATTCAGTTGTACCTGCACACATGGATCAAGTACAACTTCAAGTATTTCTTATTTGTACATGTTACATGTTATAGGAAAGCGGGCGGGCGGGTTTCATTTCATTTCATCAGCATAGACAGAACGGAGGCCGTTGGTGTCAAACTCTTCAAATACAAATACAAAATACAGCAACAAAACTCCCAGACCAATGAATAAATTCATAAAATTATCTCTTGAATTTGTAGGTGGGGTTCTGTTTCTATCCATCTATCTGAAAGACAGAACGAACAGAGGAATGAGTGAAGGAGTGAGTGAATCAGTAAGTGAGCTGCCTGTCTCTGAAAATCCTATGAAACTCTCCTTTTACACATCTCATCAATACAGCATTAGCATTGATGATATTATCCGAGCATCTCCGTCTTCACTTGACTCCACTTCTACTTGTGTACACTGTACATTGTACATTGTACATGCATGTTCTATGTGTTCATACACAATCTTGAGATTTTCTTCCTCTTTTAGAGTCTGAATTGACACTTGACTTCATCCATATTCATAATACAGCGCACATTTATGTATGTACAGCATATTGATACCTTTGAAGGGTTAAAACTTTTAAATTATTTAAAGTCTGTTATCACTGCTTTACAATATACTCGATAATAAATCCATGTAATACAGCTACAACTCCTCCAACCGATCTACATCCAAAAACAAGAACAAGCTACGCTACACAAATGTCTATTTGTATGTACGATGTACGGTACAGAAAAATCTCAAAGTTCATGTTCATGCTCATGCATAAGTAGCCAAAATCAAAATAAAATAGTCGAGAGTAAAATATAACTCTGTCTTCTCACATAGTTGAGTGTACAGGCAGAGAGGGAGAAAAACTCCACTTGTTCATATTCAAAGTACATGGTAAATGATAAATGATAATATATGCATAGGCAATAGGCAGTTATTTATGTAGAAAGAATCACAGTTATTTTTCATGATTTGAACAAACACAGCACTAGACTTTCTGTCGCATTTACGAGATAGTCGTAATGAGTTATTATTTTTATGTCTGACAGTTTGAGCATTTTCTCTCTCTCTATTTTTCAACACAAGATGGAACATGAGAAATCTCTTTCTTCTTCTCCGTTGCGAGTTATCCGAGTCGATGAAAGCGTGCTTCTGTCACAATTAAATTTATAACAATTTTTCCCGTCTACAACTTCCAGTTTGTACAGTACCGTCTTGAATCTTGAAAGTTTTTTGGTATGGACTGGAAACAGAATTGGTTAGTCAGAAATTAACTCAGAAAACGGATCAAGATGCTTCGTTTAGTTCAAGCTTGTTATTTGTTATTCACTCCAATTGAATATTGCAATAGGTCAATAAAATCAGAAGGACGAGAGACGAGAGGCTGAGGAGTTTTTATATATATAGAAATATGATGCATACCTAAATGTATTTGTGTAGTTGATAGTTGTCAGTTGTTCATTTGAAACGCTTATGAAACCACTTTTATCTTGAGAGGATCAGAGATTGAACCATTTTATTGACTGTATAAAAAGTGCACAGTGCATTTATCCGAGTGAATACACATCAACATGCACAATTCTATACATCTATACATCTATACATTTTACATGCATACAAATTACAAAATGAATTTGAATGCATGTCCTATATCATGAAAATACCATAAATAAATGTGCATAAAGATGACGAGTTATTTATGAATTGAATTACATGGCAAAGAGCTTGAGCCTCTTTAATATTTACTATAGAATATAGACTATAGTCTTCTCCCCTCCTCAGCACATTTATATATTATATATGTACTCGCTTCATGCGTTGGTGCATTTTATTTTTATTTATTTGTATATTTAGTTGAATGGCGCTCTTTGAAAAAGGAAGGAAGAATAATAATAACTCTGTAGAATGAATATCAAGTTATAGGTTGCACATGCATACTACATACAACATACAGCATACAAAACACAGTATGTGGAGAAGCATCAAGACGAGAGAGAGAGAGAGGAACGAACTGGTGAATAATAAAGAGTGAAATTGAAACCCTCTGCTTTGTGGTGCGATAATATGATATACTTAAACAGTTAAAACAAATTTCTCATCATCTTTATACCGTCAACTCTCATGTCAAAACAGGGACTTGTAGAGGGACGAAATACGAAATAGACCAAGAAGTGGAAGAAGCAAAGGCTGGAGCTGAAGAAGAAGAAAAAAATATTTCGTCTCATATGTCACACGTACTTTTTCCATTGGGGTTACATATGTAAATTGTTGAGTCAAAAAGAAGGGAAAAAAAGAGAGAAACGGGTCATAAACCTGAGTTAAACAAGTGAGAGACCGACAAAATGGTCATAAAATGAAAAGAGTCCTGTCTCATCGTCATCCACTCTGGATAATCGTAACAATATATTTAAAAAAATTACACACATCCACATTCAATATCCATATGCATATGGAGAAGTACTTACATCTTACATTGTACATGCACTTGGAAAACAAAATTGCATAAATGGCACAGCAACCCCTCTTTCATTCCATTTCATCTCATGTCATTCCATTCTCCCTTTCATTCACTCTCTCGTCCCTAAATTCTCTCTCAATAGAGTTCAAAATCATTATAATCATCATCACATAATCACGGTAAATGCTCGTATGTTCGTATGCTGGAGTGAGCCACGTATCTCTCGGTCCATCTCAATCCGGTGATACATATTGTCTCTCTCTCTCTTGTATATTATGCCCGGTTATTAGCTGCTAAAAACCACAGTCTGGCTTTTACATACAAACACAAATGAACCCACGTACACGTACAACGTACACCAGCAGCCATAAGTATTATTCTCTCAATATAGTCATAATAATAATAATAATAATAATAATAATAATGACAATAATGGTAATAGTAAGAGCCTACAAGTCACTTGCAGGAGTGTGTTACCCGGGAGTTTTCCCATTCTTCCCGCATGTAATCCAGATATAGATATAAGTTGGCCCAGAGGGGTTTTTTCTAAGCTTTCTCAGGACAACAAAACACAAACCGCCACATGCTTCCACACACACACACACACACACACATCAACTCTCATTCTCATTTTCTGTTTCTGTTTCAGGCACGCAATATAATACAAGAACATGTGTAAAACTGAGCCGTGTAAAAACTATTCCCATGTACATTGTACATGTGCACTGAATGAATGTTGAGGTCGGTCCATTTTCCACATTTGTGCAGCCGCATTGCAGGATAATCTTTTAAGTAGTGTGCATATTTATCTATTTTCTATTTTCTATGTCATCCAGTTTATATAGTTTATGAGCACTTTTTTTACATTCATTCATTCTTTAGAGTGAGGACCAAATCATGATAAAAACGGGGATGAGCTTGTTAAGTGCTTTTTTGAGAAGAGATTAAAAATCATTCATCCTTGATCCTCAGTTCGCTGTGCAAATCCGTGGTCAATTCAGAATGAAAACGACATCCTTATACAAAAGATGACAGATGCACTAGTTAACCACCCTTCAAAACATCAAGCAAATCTTAATAAAAGTCCACTTTAATCAAAACAAAACACTCGTTTTAGTAAAATTTCCTCTCGTGCTGTTTTCTGCACCAAAACATTAATTATTATTTTTTTTAAGTGCGGGCTTCAAAATTGCATTTCCACAATCAACAATCCACAAGTTGCAAGTTGTCATATATCAACATGAAATTAAACCACGTATTATATTTCCCACATAGCCTGCGCAGTACAACGTACAATATAGAGCTTAGAGTACAGAGTGTACGAATATAATACAGTAGTTAGTGAGTGTAAAAGTGTAAATGACATTGTCAACGACTAATTTCGGCGTCTCATTACTTTTCTTTTCCATTGTCTCAGCGTAAAGTGATATTAGAAAATAATTTGGCAAAACTCAAAGAAAATACCGCCCTCTAGGTAATTGTGTAATGTATAATGTTATATGTATTTTAATATCATTTTGTAAATTATGCCCCTATACATCATACGTACAGCTATTAGGTTGTAATATTACACTAGTAATCACCGTCATAATGAATGTTCTCTACATTCTCCATTATACATTCTATACTCATAATTTTTGTCTATTCTTTGAAACAATAATAATAAAATTAAAAGTATCAAGTATTCACAAATGAAGCCGTCTTCTTTTTATCAAGTTGTAAAACTTGAAACATGGGAAATATTGTCTCTTTTTTCTGTTCATATTCTGTATTCTGTTTATCTATATTATTTCATGTTGTACCAATTTTCTGATGACGTGAATAGGATACGTCGAATTACGTCGTTTATTAAATATTACCTAATCGTCCCAGTTACATATTATTATACAATATACTTAAATTTACATTAAAAATGACTAAGCTTTCTCTCGACTCTATAGATTCTTGACTTAAACCCATTTTAACAAAAATAATGCCCTATTTTGATAACTAACAACTGTGCTTTATACTTCCATTAGCTATATTCTATCGTTAAATAATTTCTTGCACCCCAAGACCTCAAGACTCTAATGGCTAATGGGAAAAGGTGAAGGAGAATAATGAAATAAATACACATATTTGTTTTGCAGATCAGATCAGATTGAAAAGTGTTGGAGAGGACATTAGACATTTAGACATTAGGCATTAGCCAGGTCAAGAAAGGATATAAAATGAAAAGAGGGAGGTGGAGTACAAAAATACATGGGGTAAATAGTAAATATCATGTAGAATGTAGAGGATAAGGATGAATGGCCATGACATCATGAAAGAGCCAAGCTAATAAAGTAAAATATTGCAATTACTCCCTCCAACTCCATCATTTAAAAAAATAAATGGACAAATAAATGTGGTTTATGACTGCAGTTTAATCAAAGTATTCTCCATTCTCCGTCTACGTTTCTCTCTCTCTCTTCTACTCTAGTCTGAATACTCAATACTCAATGCTCAATGTTGAACAGACAGGAGTAAACGGCATTTTCGCCAAACTGCTCCGTGAAAAATCACACTTGTCAACGAGGAAAGACAAAAGTCATAAATTTTCTGGTTGTAGGTGCAGAATGCAGAAGGCATATGAAAATGAGATGAGGAAAATGCCAAATACTAAAACAAGAAGAAGGAGAATAGGAGGAAGGCAGCAGCAGCCACTCATCCATCCAACTATCCAACCAACGAGCATGCATAAATAATTAATTAAAAATTAGCCACCATGTTGGATGTTGGTTGTTGGTAAATTGGTGCTGCCAATTCATTACTTATTCTCCCTCCCTCTCACATCCATCTATCCATCTGTAAACCAGTAACAAGTACCAGCAACTAATAAAAATACTCAAGATTTTCAATTCTAATCCAAAAATTTAGGAGTAGATCACCAAAACTCTTACTATTAGTAATATTATTAAAACCATCCTCATTTCCCTACATGTATTTTCTCAGGTTCATCCTCTTTCTTCATTCTTTAGCATTACAACAACAACAATTACAATGCCACAATAATTTTTAATATTTAATATCCACAAGTCTCAAAATTTCAACCCATCCTTTCCATTCAAATCCTCCTCTGGCACTTTATAATACGAATTTGGAAATATGAAATTTCGGGAAAAATAAACTATAAAAATCCATGTTAAAAATTGAGAAACGTAAAAGTATGGAGTATGAGAAAAGTGCAATTTCTTCTCTTGAGTATAAAGTATAATGCTGCATTGATTCATTGTACACACACACACACACACACACACCAGAACATGAATTCTACCATGATACGCCAAGCCTCTTCCAATAACTTACTCAAAATTAATAAATACTTTGACCTCATCACTAACTACAAGAGACTCTAGTCTCTAGTCTCTAGTTTGTCTGTAGACAGGGAAAGAGAGATGGAAAAATTCAAAACGTCAAAACCAGAATGAAAATGAAAAAAGACACCTACACAACGCACCCATCACATCACCCACCGTCCACTGTCCATCCTCCATTACACATTCGCTTACTAAACCTTCAACATTTTTTCACTTATTCTCTTCATCCTCACTCCTCACTCATTCACTTGCTCACGTCCGTCTCTCTTAATCCAATCCATTCCAAAATCCAAATCCAACGCCCGAGCTCACCACCACCACTAACCAGCTTTTCCTCTTGTCTTTTTCCCAAAAATTACGACCCGCAAGAATACTTAAAATCTTAAGACCTTCTACATTCTACATTCTACAGCTTGTACTTTATTTTGTGCATGTACTTTTTACTTGGCTATATTCAAGTATCTCTTCCTCTTTTATTCTTTAACTTGTCATCATGATTCCCAGTTGAAAGACTCTGATGAATGAGAAAAATATGACAATGACAATGACAATTATAATGGCAATATATAGTAGTTTTAACCCATGTTGTCCTTGTCCCTTTGTTGTTCTTTCAAGTAAAAGAGAGAGAGATGATGATGGTTTGGAAATAACTGAATAATGAAATGGAGAAGAGACATTAAGAAAACCATTTAGCTTGCCAAAAATTCAAGACACTAAACTAAAGACACATGAGCGGAGAGCAGAGAGGTACTTGAGATGATGAGTTGTCCCATGTCTTTCTCTTTTCTGTCTCGAGTCTCTAGTCTCTAGACAAAATATAGCATGTAATATATTTATTATGACCCCACAACTTCAAATTACAACAACAAAAATCATAGTATTAGAAGAAGCAGTAATAATAATAATGATAATGATAATAATAATAGCCAGGCAGGAGCAGTGAGCATCCAGCATCAAGAATCAAGCACACAGTCAGAAGAGAGTATTAGTGCTCTTTCAAGTTTTAAAATGTCCTCAAGTTCTTCCTACGGGAATTTATGTGTATGCAAATCAGGAGCGAACCCAAAGATTTGGAACCTCCCCCATCCAATGCTCAGCAGGATGACCATCATTTCTTTTGCCTGGCATCACAACACAACAACTCAAGTCAATCCTATCCGCTCTCTCTTGCCTTTTAGCTTTTCAACATTGAGCCAAGGTAGTTCCAAAACTTTCTTTTCTCAACATGACAATATATTACTCATATTAACTACTTGTATTTCCCTTGTAGTCCTTTTCTTCTTCTTCTTCTTCGTCTAGTGCTATGTTCTCGAGTCTCGAGTTGAAATATCTACAATCTACATGATATGTAAATAATATATTATAGTCATATTACATCATACCATGATATCATATTGACTTTTGACTAGTAAAATATTGTCTTAGCGTTCCAATGATTTAATAAACCAACTAAGAATATTCTAAAGTTCTTGATTCTGCATCTTATTTTGTATTTTTCTCTCCACACTATTTAAAAGTGCCTACTCATAACATGTTCTCCGTACTCTACATAACCGTGAATTATTGAATAAAAACACAAGGTGACAGGTGAATATTGCATCCAAGTGCAACTACAATATTGAATATTGAATATGGCGCTGTATAAATTCATATTTTGAGATCAGGTGGTTTTATTTCAGCACTCCGTCTCATTCTATCACTATTTACTTATTTATTCCTCTTCCCGATCCATGCATTTCCAATGTATGTCCAATGTTCACGGAGAATTTAAACGATATCCGATGAACTGATATTATTATGCGTGTATTATGTACATAATTGTGATACCTTTGTGTATCATAGATGATGCATGACTTTGATACATAATAAAAATGATAGCATTTCTATTTTCTATATGCACTAGAAAAACAACTCAGACGAGTACGAACAAGAACCGGAGAACAAGTCGATGAGAGAGAGAGAGAGATGAGTTAGCTGAAGAGAAAGAGACTTGATAAAAGAAGGCAGCAAAAAGGATCCAGCCCATTCTCATTCATAATAATAATTATACGGCCCTTCCCATCTTATTTTATTTGAAGCTTCTCTCTCTCTCTGTCTCTGTCTCACTCACTCTCCGGCTCCCGCTGCTGCTTCCGAACCCGAACATCTCCTCGCCTATTATTATTTCTAATCACTCTTCCAAACTCTCTCTCTTTTCCATCCACTTCAACCTGCTGTACTCGTTCTGATGTTCTCTATCCTATAGCCTCTCATCTATTACAAATTTACAAGATTTCGTACAAAGTCAATTCAAATCCAATATCAAATACACAGCATAACAAAAGACAAGTATGCATGTGTATTTTGATAATATATTATAAAGTATTCTACGCCTGCCTCAACCATCATTATAATCTAAATAAACTTTAAAGAGAGAGAACTCATCGTTCGGCCGACTCCTGCTGCCGCAGCACCACATAGATCATCCTCCATTGAATCTTGAATCCCTTTTAGTCCTCTTATAACACGAACATGATCGAGCACTACTAGAGCGCTTTTACCAACAACAAACACACACACAAGCAAATGCACAGAGAAACAGACAAGTGATTTCATGCTTCAATATAGAATGAGCATTTTCTATAAATAATTATGTCTTGTGTATTGTGTTATCATATCAAATCAAGAAGTAATGGTAATCAAAAATCAAAAGGTAGCTCAATCGAACACCACCAGTTTTTTCAAATCAACTAAACACTAAAACATTTTTCTGCGTATGATTTCATTGCATTGTGTTGTATTCTGTTTCTAAACTTGATTCCATTACCATTGTTGAAATCAGGTTCAATATTGAAAATTTCCTCATTTACAATTTTTACTACAGATTACAGATCGTGGTCAGCTTCCAGAATATTCCAAGATGAGTTGACCATTGTTGTAATCTCGTATTCAGTATTCGTATTCAGCTACAAGAACAAAGTACGAGTTCTTTTAAGTCAATGCAGTGAACACTGTTACCTGTTCCACTGCAAAGTGTACAACAACAACAACAAAGAGGATATGCTTGTAAAAGAATAGAACGGACATTGAAAAATGTAATAACAAGATTAACTACACGCTCCCGGCAACACACACATATCCAACCAGCAGATATTCCGACTTAAAACAGAGAGTAGACTAATATAAGTAACAGCATTACCATTGTTATTTGGTACTATTTACCATTTACTATTACTACTTGTACTTTTGTATCCGTTGGCATTTCCCCGCATTCTCTTGCAAATACAAATCCATGTTATATCATCATCATAATATTATCATACTCATTCAAAAAGTCAAAAATGTTTCTTAGATTAAATATTATGAAATAGAATATTCAACCAGCTAAGACATAATATTATGCACACAGTACACAGACTTGAGACTCGAGATTCGAGACCTGAGTAATAATCATATCATAATTTTAATCGTATTAAAATTCTACAAAACAAGGAAAACAAGACATGATCAGGTTGATGTTGATTATGATGGGGTAATAAAAACCAGCATTTATTTTTTCGCGGAACATCTTTCACATGACAAGAACATTGAATTTGTGACTTGAAAAAGAAAACTATCCAACATTCAACATCCAAATCCACAACCTCACCATTCACGGGCAAATGAATGAAAAATATGTCGTTTCATTTTATATTTTATAGAATAGAATATGAACAAGTTGTTTGACCTCATCCCACACACACATGAGCATGAGCATTCTACCTTTTGCTTTTGTTCATCATAGTCATAGCCATTGTCAAGTAAACTACAAAGGCAGAGGTAGGAAAAATGTTACCCCAAAAGTTATGTTATTGTCATAATCAGGAATGGAAATATGCTTTTGTGACTTGTGACATGTCAACCTTTTAAAACCTTTCCCCTGCTCCATCCTTCATCTTACAAATGTACACACTGCATAATTCATAAATAAATTGAGAGTAAAAAAAACAAAAGAATGTCATCGGACATCAGACGGGCAGAATTTTCTCTAGTTTCTAGTTTCATTTGAAATTTCATAACAAATCCATTCCATATAGATATAATAATAATATAATATAAGATGTTTTGTTTATAAAATGCAGCAAACTCTAAAACTCTAAACCTCTAAAAGTGATCCATGATTACACGAAAGGTACATAATTAAGGACCTTAATTTAGTACATTATAGATATAATAGGGGCGTAATATAAAATATGGATGAATGTCGAGTGAATGATGAAAAATTCAAGTTTTTTGACACCTTTCCTAAATTAAACTAAAGTAGACAGAGTTATATGGTGATGGAGAGGGAGAGAGGGAGAGAGAGGGTGAGGGAGTGAGATAATTAACAAGTAAAGGAAAGGGAGCGAATGAATAAGAGATTTATAATTCTTTTAATTACCGTAAATGCTGCGTGCCTCCCAAACTGCAACCTATACTTAATTCTGCCTCATGATTGTTCTGATTATTATTTAGCCACGGAAGGAGCAGAGTACGAATATGAATATGACTAGGACTCGGAGTATGAATATCAATATCAATACGAATATAGGTGTAGGTGATACGACTCAGAATAGAGGGAAAAAGGAGACCAAGAAAACGGGGGAGCAGAACAAGAACACTGAACATTGTACATACAACGCACAGTAGAAAATAATTTCATACATAATAATAAAGTCACGAAACATGCATAATATTATACGCATAAGCAGATGCTTATCATAATATAATTCTTGTAACATTTAATACATTCCAGCTCCAATTTTTACTCTCTTTTCTCAGCACTCTACGAGCTACGAGTAAAACTTTGCATTTCAAGAATAATGATAAGTATTTTCTCTATTTTTCATCTCTCTCTCTCTCTCTCTTCATTCAAGTCACCATGACCACAATTCTCTGGAGTCTGGAATATTCTGCATAATATTATGATGGTTGGATAGACGAAATAGAAGAAATTACAAAAAATTCAGAGGCAAATGAAATGACATGATATTATTGTATTATAGATAAGATAAGATATAATATGATGATATCATGTGATGTGATGTGATAAAATTCAAAAGTCCAAGTGGAAGCAAACACACTTGTACTTTATTTTACTGCACACATGGAGAAAAGACACGGCGACGGGCGTGAAAAGGAAGTGAGTTCAGCCTGTCACAATAACATCAGATCATCCTACTGATACATGATGATTTCTCAGACAGTGCACAACACACAACACAACACATTGCAGATATGTATATATACGAATCGAGTATGATTGAGCATCACGCCATTTTATAAATTTCCTATTGCTTTCAACTTTCAAGTATCAAGTATTAAATTAAAAGAAAACTCTATGAAAATTCAAAAACTCCCTGTAATATTAAATATTATGTATCACATGCACAATGCATGTAACATGTACATAATTACTTTAAAACCCCTTTAAGTTGGAGTCTGCAGTTGAAAACCAAACCATAATGAGGATGAGCAAAATGTTCAACTATTAATTTACCAATCCACACACTTCAAGTGATAAATGCTAGTTTATTTTATGGCAGTGCAGATAGTCTGGTGTAGTGTCGTCTGGTGGAGAAAACATCACAAAATGAACACAATGCAGAATACATGACACAAATGAAATGCGATACATAAAGTATAATAATGATGAAAGAATGCTCGTTATATATTGGTGACCGTGTTCATTCCTTTTATGATCCGATTCACGATGCATCACAACAGCCAACAACCAACAACTAGCAACGGTCAACTGTCGACTATAGAATATGGTATGCATACATCACCATACACCATATACCATGTACCACTCACAACTATAACAAGAACAATAATAAAGAGAAACGAGACTTGTGTCCCTTTTTCATTTATGTCTCATAAAAATCTTAAGAGGAGGAATTCAACTTGAAAAAAATCATACATAATTGGGAACGTTATAATTCTGCATCATCATACGATATTTACGATGTCATACACTTACACACTTGCTATTGCTATTGTTATTATTATTATTATTATCCTTGTTTTTATGCATGCAAAACAACTTGTTACTCGTGAATAGAGAATAGAGTTGTCTGGATTTCTTGATGGCAAACACAGACACACAGTGAGAAAAGAAGATTCTTTTAACTCCATGATCACATAAACTCTTACGTGATATCACACCAAAAAACCGATT
>JAQGBH010001930.1:0-27937 GCA_034698265.1 Sminthurinus aureus
CGAGCTACATGAAATATGAATATCAACATGTATTTTTCAAAATGACACACATTAGACATTAGACAATCTCCCTTTTCCCTCCATGTACATTGTACATCATCTAATATTTACATGTAAAATGTGCAGTTGTCGGTCGCCAGTTGTTGCTGCTGGTTCTGGTTCTGATTACATGTTACAATTATACGCTTTGTTTGTTAGTTTGCGGATTCTGGATTCTGGATTCTGGATTCTAGATTCTGGATTCGAGATGAGAGAAATGTCAATGAATCAAACTGGTCATGAACATGTGCTGCCACGTCATGTTATGTCTCGTGTCTCTTGCCTCTTGTCTCATGTCGTGTAATTTATAATTTTTAATGATAATTCTCTTAATTTTGTTGATGCTAAAATCACAGTATCAAATTATTATCATGTTGCTCTAACTTCGTCACTTGATAACATGATAAAAATTGAATAATGTTCCAGATTCACAATTATGTAGTTTTATTAAATTATACCCAGGGTTTCTTTCATTTTTTGCTTGCTTCAGATATTTTATGGAACTAAATGGCAAATTCTGGTAATTTAATTCCAGTTTCGAGATTCCAGTTTCGAGTCATTCTTTGACGAGCGAAAGTGTTGACTCGTTTCTTCAACTTTTCCATTTGATTTTCATTTGTCGTTTTTCTTTGCATTTTGTTTGCCTAGTGAGTTTGAGGAAGGTTCATCAAGAATCCAGAATCTGGAATGTGGAATGAAGAGGAATGAATTGGAGTCAGATTGTCAATTGGCAGGCGTGGGTAATTAATATGATTTTGTCATCAAAACAGGATGCGTGATGCGAAATGTGACATGCTCATTCGAACGTTTGAACGCTTGAGCCTTTGGACATTTGGACATTTCACTGATGTACTACAAACTACAAACTACAAACTACAAAGGATTCTCTTGTAAATATCAGGAGGAACATAAATGAGCGTGTAAATAGTAAATGGTGAAGAGCAGATGAAAAATGGAAACTGGTAAATAATTTAGACAAGAGACAAGAGACAAGAGGAACGAGTTACAGAATAGAAATTAGAAATTACAAGTTACATAACGCGGACAGCGTACAAGCTCCAAACTACAAACTACAAAGTAGAAACAAGTTGCAAAGGGAGTTTTATCTCTTTTTTTAACTACAAAGTACAAAAAGATGTTTAATTAATATTATACAAAACAGAAAAGAGAAAAAGTGGGAGCAACTTGTTCTTGTTCTTGTTGTTTTATTAATATTCCTCTTGTTTTATCTCTCTCAGTTTTTTACTCGTTTCCTTATAGTTTCTAGATTCTAGATTCTGGATTCTGGATTCTGGATTCTAGTTTCCTGATTCCTGATACTGGTTTTCACTTTTATGTTTCGCAGATTATTGTGCGTATGGTAAAGGCAGAAAAAAATTGGAAAGAGAGGGAACACCACAGATTCAAAGATTCAAAGATTCAAAGTGCCTAGTTATCTCTGATATTATCACGCATGTACATTGTGGATTGCGGATTGAGATTGGGTATATTTATAAGAGAGAGTAAATAGTAAATAAATAGAAACTGGAAACTGTAAATAAATAGAGTTAGTTATCCTCTCTATATTTTTCCCTTTGATCTTTGACACAGATTTTCCATGTTCAATGTTCAGCCTCATGCTCACGTTCATCGTCACCCAATGCCAGTGGAGGATTGAGAACAAGGAAGAAAAATATTATATTTTCTACTACATATATATTGTACATCCAGTTCTAGTTCTAGTTCTAGTTCCAGTTCATCCACCTTTGGATACACAAGATAAACATATAAATTATAGCTGGATAGATAGTAGACAGTAGAGAGTAGAAAGAGCGAGAAAGATAAAGACAGAGAGATAAAGAGTGAGAGGAGATAATGATGAAGGAGATGTAGCAACAAGCTTTGACTTGCAACTTCCGATTGGTCCATCTCCCACTCTTTTCTTTTCTCCCACATTTTGTATCTGTGTTTGTGTGTCGACTGTCGACTCTTCTTCAATTTTCTATTTTGTACTGTGTGTCATCTTTATATGAACGAGTCTGTCTTTTCCCTCTCTCTTATACTTTATACTTTATACCACACACACCCACAAACAGACAAAGATGCACAGATACAGATTGAAAGTGTGGATGGAAAAATGGACGAGTTGAAAGCCGAGTTTCGAGTTTCCAGTTGTGAACAGTTATCAGCATGACCGGACTGCGGATTTTTTCTACATTCTACTTTCGAGATTCTCGACTCTGGATTCTTAGTTCTAGTTTGTAGATTCTAGACTCGCTCTTTTCGCTTTTTTCCCTTTTTTGCAAGAGACTCGAGACTCGAGACTCGAGACTTTTAATACTGTCAACAAGGCGGAGAAAATATTTGTAAAGCCTTTTGCGTCTTCTTCATATTTACTTTTCCGTAGAAGTATAGCTTGTGTACTGTGTACTGTGTATAGATATAGATATAGATAGAGATAGAGAGAGGAGCAGAAGAAGGAAGAAAGAAGAGAAAGGGAAAGAACAAACAGGGATTTTATGTGGTTCAAAACAGAGAGGAAACTATGGGCCAAGTGCACAGTGCAGGGTTTATAGTGTGTAGATTGGAGATTGTAGTTTGTAGGGACAATAAGGTGAAGGCAGAGCAAAACCATACCAAACCAAAGGAAAAGTGTAGAGTGTAGAGAAAAGAGTGTGGAGAAGTGGAGAGAGACAGCTTTTCAAACGCTCCTCACTCACCATGATATTTTTCCAACAGTTTACAAAACCTCCTTTTCTCTAGATTCCTTTCCTATAACATGTATTTTATACCCTATACTCTATACTCTATACCCTATACTCTATAGGCTGTGTGGATGTGAGAAAATGACAAAATAAAAGTACATCATCATCATCAAAAATGTAGCAAGTACAAGTGTACGCTCCACATTCCACATTCCACATGGATAAGGCATACAGCGACGGATATATCTCTCTATATCCTTTATATTCTGGGATATATCAACAAGGAAAAGAGTACACAAAGTTTAAGTCACTGTTCCAGTTCCAGTTTGTAAAAAGTTTAGAGAATATGAGAAATCCAGACTGCTAGACGATAGACGATAGAGGGTAGACGGTAGACGGCGGGAGAAGAAAGTTGTGAAAAAAAAGAGAGCGAAAGAAAGGGAGCAGTATATTATTTTATATTACCAGGGGAAAATCCACTGTGTCAAACGGGATTTTTTCTCTCTATCGCGTCTGCCAAAGAATTATGTAGCCTTTCCCTTTTCAACATGTTTCAGATTCCAGATTTCATTTCCACAGTCACAAATGTCAGATTCACACCAGAATAAAAATATCAAAATATCAAAATATCAAATACTCCTGCTCCTCCATTATTCCCTACTCTGCACCTTATTACCAACATATCAACATAGCAACATATCAACTCTTGTACTCTTATTTCACACCATTATTCACACACACAACACATACACATGGTGCATTTCACTTATGATTCACCTAACATCCAACATTCAACATGCACATTGAACAATAAGCCAGACGATAGAAGATAGAGATTACACCAATAATAATGATATAAAATAGTTACTTTTTATTAACTCATTTTCATCAACTACTGACGCAATCACACTCAACTCTCAACTCAACTCTTATTGAGTCCATCACGCCCCAAAATTTTACAAACACCCACCACCTTCCATCACTTACAATTTACAGTACTCAACTTTCTATTACTTTCATTCACACTTTAAACGCCAGTTTCTTGGTCTTTTTCTCAAGTCTCAAGTCTCAAGTCTCAAGTTCTAACAAGTCATTAGTTTGGCTGCAATTTTCCAAATCAAATGCAGAGATTCAAAACTAAAGAGTTTATTTCCCATTTCCGATTCTCCTGTGTCAAACTGGAAAGTGGGGAAAAAAACTTGTTAACATGGCATGAAATAATATGAAACTGGAACACAAGACAAGCCAAATCTTTGCATTTCACTCTCGACACTCGACACTCGACGCTCGACGCTCTTTGACCTTTTACATTTGGAGTTAACTGAAAGGAAAAGTTGGAATTGAATTACTGAATTTCCCGGTTCAATAAAATGACACCCACGCACAATAAAATGAAATTAGACATCAACAAGAATCAAATAGCAAGAAAACCCGTCAAATCCATCCGAGCACAATTCTACTGCATCATTTAATATCTAATGCACGTGAAATGTACAGTTTGTTTCATAATTCATATACCGTAGCAGAACTTTTATTATTGCAACACATTTCATGTAACTCTGGCCAAACAAGGAAAAGTTGTAGCATAGGTTGCGTAATAAAATGGATAATGGACGGATGTATTGAGAATGGAGAATTGGGGATTGAGAGTTGAAAATTGAAAAGTTTTAGGTTTAAAATGAGTCATTTGACGCGGAAATTTAGTAACGTGAGGATATTTTTATGTATCTCTGAAACATTTTTCAACAGTATGTGTGACCAACTTTGACTTGTGAGTTTAGTGTCTGGAGTCAAAAGTCTGGAGTCTGGAGCTGAGTGTGACTGTGTTGAATGTCCAATGTTCACATGTTCACATGTCCATTTTACTGGACTCGGAATGAGTTGATTGGTGCTAGACTGTTATTTTATTTTGTTTTAAGTACTCTTTACTTTTTCTCTTGTTCCGTTCTCGTGTGGACTCTTTCCATGTGGACAAAGTAGAAAGAGGGCAAAAATAAATAGAGAGAGTGAGCGTGAAAAGGTAATATAGTTAGTAGTTAAGGGTGAGAGGGAAATAAAAATAGAGAATGTGTTGAGAGTTGGGAGTTGGAGCACATGTGTGTGGATGTGGATGTGGATGTGTGTTGGATATTGCCATTAAATCCTTAGTTTCCACTCGCTCAACTCGTAACTTTGGCGACAGTCATTTCAAAAGGGAATAAGTCACACGCAGAGAAACATTTATGTACCCGCTGTGGCAGAACAAGTTCCAGTTCGGGCTCCAGCTCCAAGTATTTACATTGTAACTAACTACAAATGTATCCAGTATCCAGTATCCAGGGAACTGAAAGTCTGAAAGAATCTTAACTCTTTTCCACAACCAGTACATGTAATATCCCATGTCTTGTGTTCTCTGTTCTCTGTCTCTGTCTGTGTCAGAGGACAACTACAAGAAGAAAGCAGATGATGAAGTAAACTGGGAGAAAACTTGCAGAATGTTCAAATTCTATTTGAGCATTTAACTTTTGTAACTTATGGCGTCTTTTTGCTCATATTTCCGCCCGACTCATCTCTCATGAGTTGACAAAAAATGAAATGAAATGGCCGACTTTCCTCCGCTTCCACTTTTCACACTCAACACTCTACTCTCTACACTCTACACTCTACACTCAACATATGTAACGCCTAATATTTAATATTATGAACTACACTTTCTATCCTATTTATCTGTCCGCTATATACACTTTAGCACCATCCTCATATCTCACATCCATATTCCAAATACATCACAGGAATCTACAACCTACAACCTACAATCTCTGCCTCTGGAAACTGGAAACTGGAAACAGCGTCCTGGATGAGTTAAGAGAATTAACTTTCTTCCTCTCTCCTCTCTCCTCTCCCTTTTCCAACTTCCAAATTCCAAAGAAGAAGAAGAGACGAAACCTCCATTTTCACATTTTATAAATGCTACCAAATCACCGTCGTCCTTCTACAAAATATCATGTAACAAAATATCATGTAATGTTAAGCATGTGCACTGTGGAGAAATCTCAAAGTTTAATCACGTTTCCGTTACCGATTCCAAAGAAAAGTGTATCCTTTTTTATGTGATGATTCTGACGATGCCGATTATGATTACGATTAGGAGGAATGAATATGAATATGACGGTAGTTGTATTTGTATTTGGTATTTGGTAGTCGACAGAGAGAGAGAGAGAAGTTTGATTCGCATCCCCACAAAGATAAATTGTTTAACTAGCATTTATTGCAAAATATGTCATGTAGGATTGAGGAAATTAACATCATTTTTCAAAAGATTCAAAGATTCAAACTACCTCCAACTTGCATCTCCATCTCCATACCTTTGATTTTTTTATCAACCATTTACCTCCCAGGTTTCTCCTCTCCTTTTACAACCATATCAACACTTTTTACTACTCGATGCTCGATACATCTGCATCCCTCTTTTGCTACTGTTCCCAGCAACATCCAACATTTAACATTCATAACATATTTGAAAACATCTCTACTAGTTTTTTGCAGTCAGGTTGTTGGTTGTTTGGGTTCTGAGGATTGAATATTGAATTGAACTGGATTCTATCACATTGGATTGGATTGGGTTTGAGAGGCAGGTAGGGGGAAAATCTGTGTGTAATGGACCATTTACATTTTATAGGCTCGTGTAGTAAAATCACATTTATTATGATTGTCAATAAAAACATTTTTTCAAATAAATAAACGAGTAAATGCAAATGTCGACATAAACATAAAAGACAAGATCCAAAGATCCAAAGACACACACAAACACACACATAAATATAAAGAGAGACAGACAGCAGTTAAATGTTCAAATGTTAACATGTTAAATATTCCCATTCCAATACAAGTTGAAACATTGAACATTCATCTCATCCATTCCTTCCAACTTGGAGTTGGAACAGCAAAAAATTTTGCACAAACCACAAAACACTTCTCATTTAAATTTTAACAAAATGTACCTGACTGAACATTGAACATTGTAGATTGTGCATTTGAACATTGTGGATCAGCACAGGAGTAATAATATTCAGCAGCAGCAGCAACAACCAGAACAACTTTGTACAACAATAGCAGAGCAACGACAATGACAACGACATGAAGAACAAGAAGAACAAGAACAAGAAACTAAACGGAGTCGACAAACTCCAATAAATCATTGCAAGTGGATTCTTTTTCCAATCCACATTTTTGCACTATATCTTAACCTCCCTGACATCGCATTTTCTACCACAATCTTCAATCCTCAAACTACAAACTACAAACTACAAACTCTACACTCTACACATTACATATTAGATTTTATGCATAGATTAAACGGGGCAAAAAGGAGTTTTCATCCAAACACTTTCCTTTGCTCTGCTCTGGGATTTTGCAGGTGAGAAAAAAAAGAGAATGGAATTTTTTAAAAAGAATTTCTTGAAAAATTGTATTTTTTTAAGAGAAACCGCTCTGAAACTATGGAATGAAATGCCTATGGAATATGTATTTTGTAATGTAGAATGTAAGTGGAATGATTTTGATACGAGTTGTGAGTTTGGGAAGAAAATGAAGGGAAGAGCTGTAGATTCTAGACTCTAGACCCTAGACTCTAGATGAGAGAAGTGCGGTTGTGGTGTTGGTTGTCGTTGGTTTCAGGTGAGTTAGTGAGTTAGTGTTGTGCCCCTTGATTATGAGTGATTTATTTATGTAAGACTGTCAACCGTCTTATCTCTACCTCTTTTCTCTCTCCCACTCTCTTTCTCTCGCCCTCCGACACCAAATCACATAACACTTGTGCCTACCTACGCATTTAAGCATTACGCAAACACCAAACACCGTCTTGTACATAGTACACTCTACGTACGCACATCTTCACTCCCTTTACTCCGAGTCTTATGTGCATATGAAATATGAAATACATGTAGTATGTAGTCTGTAGTCGATAGTCGAAGGAGAATATGGAAAATAAAAATAAAAAGGGTGAATGTCTATAGAATAACCATTCCTCAATTCTCAATTTTCAAGAAAAAAGGATGTAGATTCTACATGTAGTGTGAAAAATACACAACTTTAGACACTTGCACATTCACAAAATCATTTAGAATTTAGATCCACACGGTACAATTTACAATTATTTAAAAAAAATACTTGATAAAATGCTCCAGCAAACGAACAGGAAAAACGGAGTAAATCATCAATTTTCTGGTATTGAAAAATATGGAAAACCTGATGTTTTTGCTTTAATTTAGTTTGACGATTTTACTCATGTTGAAAAGTAAATAGTAAAAGAATCTAAAGAAAAAGCGGCAGTCCACTGCCGCTCCGACAAATATTTTGATAACGATCAACTCTCCCCGTATAAAAAGTAAAAAGTAGTATGAAAATACTTGAGAATTCACTATTCAAAATTCAAAATTCAGTGTTAGTTTTAACACTAATGAATTTTAGATTCTAGATTCTGGATTCTAGAGTATGTTGATTTTTCAAATTCGTCGGGTTTTTGACTTGGTTCTTTGCTGTTTTTGCGGAAAGTTTAAAAGGATTGAAATTGAACAGGGATTTTTGAGCAGGGAAAGAGAGTGAAATTTTCGGCGTGTTGTTTTGATGCGGGTTTGTTTTTTTCTTTTGTTTTTTTTCGGTAAATGTTTTGTGTACATGCGAACTCGGTGTATGAGAATTTTCTTCCTCGAGACTCTAGACTCTAGACTCTAGACTTGAGAATTGAGACTCGAGACTGGATTCTTGTGGCTGGAGTGTGAGTGTGAGTGTGAGTTAAAGAGCAGAGTTTAATCCAGCGCTTTTTTCCTATCCGTCATTTACCATTTACATTCAAAGTTGTACATGTCGACGCTTTTTTACGAATGTCAAAAATCCCAATTACACTCTGCCAGCACCATCAAGATTTGCATCATTTTGACTGTAAAAAAGATATAAATCCTTTTACGATATTTATTCAAGAAGCAAATAAAATTTGCAAGGCGATACAACAAACAAACAAACAAACACACATTCACATTCCCATTCTCAGTCCTGTGTAAAAATTGTAGAGCGTAGAGCGTCGAGAGTAGGAAACTTGTACGGTGTACAGTGTTTTGTCCTGCTCCACTCTGCTCATAATAAACCAAGAAAGCAAGGTCCTTTTTATTCATTCGTGCTCTTTCTTTACCTATTATACAACTTATTTTATTTTATTCTCCTCTTCGTCTTGCCATTTTTCTTGGTCTTGTTCCTACTTTATTTTTTATTGTTATTCAATCCGTGGCATAGCTCGACTCGACTTGACTTGACTTGGCTTGGTATGATTATCCTCAAACTTGCAGTCATTTTTACATGCGCTCCATTTTCAAAATAAAAGTCAAAACTTGATCCAATCCACATGTGTACAATTTACAATTTACAATATCATGCAGACATCTAGAGTCTAGATTCTAGAGTCTAGAGTCTAGAGTCTAGAGTCTAAAAAATATTACACACTTTATTTTCATTTTCCTTTTTTATTAAGACTTTATTGCCCAAAATGTGTTGGAGCAGACATGGAAAATTAACAAAATGTACAAAATAATGAAGCACGAAGGAATCATAAAATTGAGGGAAATGATGATCAGCTTTTGAAATTTTAGACTAAAGACTAGAGACTAGAGAGTGTAGAGTAGAGAGTAGAGAATTGAGAATTGAGGTGTGGGCAGTTCACACACAGTTCACAGTTCAACTATAAAATAAATGTCCTAAAAATGAACCAATTGTTTTTATTTTTTACTCTTCAAATTGGCAAAGAAATTGCAAGGAAAAATAAAACCAACACGTTTTAATTTGACACTAATTTGAAACTTGACATTAGTTTTCCCACTTGAGACTTGAGTCTTTAGACTTTAGACTTGAGACCAACAGTTCAAAATAACTAGTAACTAGTTGACTTTTGAGACAAGCAGCAAAGCGGGGAAAAAAAGGTGAGATGAGGATGAAAATTGAACATTAAGTATTTAGCTTGAAAGTTTTCTGCTCCTTTTATTTCTAGTCTTTTTCTTGTGGTTTTATTTTCTACTTACTAGTTTTTAGTTTCTACGATAGTTTCTATAGTTCTAGAACTTCTAGTTGATGTCAAATGTTGACCTCTTGATTTGATCTGCCAAAGAGACAAAAGCTGTTAATATATATGAACAACTTGTATATTGTATACGTATATAACAAGTACTGAGAAAAAGAAGGGAAAAGGAGTGAAAAGATGACATTTCCAGAGACAGATGACAAGTTTTGGGATGGAACTGTTTACAGTTTCTCTGTTTGTTTCTCTATCTAGAATCTCAATGTACAATACAATACATTGAGCATTCAAACTGTTTCGATACAAAACGTGACCATTTTAAGATTCAAAAGTGGCTGGAATAAGATTCAACTCTGGTTCTGGATCTGACTCTGACTTTGGATTTAACTTGAACAAACTCAAAACTCAAAACTCTTGTTCCAACTCTTTGCTAAACCAACAGCAACACTAAAACTTGCAGTTTCTACTCTTTCTCTGCTTCTCTACTTTTCAATTCTCACTCTTGACTCTTGACTCTTGTTTTGTGCCGTATTCTGTATTAGCAAAAGTAAGCTTCGACCTTTCTTGTTCTTTGTTCTTCATCATAAACAACGAAAACGAGAACGAGTCCAGGACACGTTCAAAATATTGTAGTAGGAGTTGAGACAGAAGACAGAAGACTGGAGACTGGAAACTGGAGACGGATAACATGAGACATGAGACACACAATTGTGTCATAATATTATTTCCATTCCTGAATCATACAATAATACACAATACACAACCACTTTTTCACCTACGACTAAACGCAGAGTTAAAGGATAGACGCAGAATTTGAAGGGCAAAGGCTGGTGAGTTCCAAGTTCTAAGTTCAAAACTCAAAACTCAAAACAAAAAGAGCATCACATTTCATACATCCTCCAACGCGTTCCAACGTTCAACGTCGAACGTGCCATCGTCGTGTACAATGTCCGAATGTCCGAATGTCCGATGAAATATCAAATAGGTGGCGATAAAATCCCATTCTACTTTTACAGTATGTACATTGTACACAGAAAACTAGACACTAGACACTAGAGGACGAGAAAATGTCCGCCTTCTTTTCTTCTTCCGTCTACAATCTACAATCTTCAACACTTTAAAAATGTCTCTGTTTTTCCACTCTTGCACTCTTGACTCGCTGGCTCATATCATGGAATTCTCATTGCAATTCGAGTTGTCACTTTCAGCGAGGAACGAGGAAGCAATTCACTCCTTCTCTCGCTCATTCACTTGTGCTTTCTGCTCCTCTCGTCTCTCCGTCTCTCCTTTCCTTTCAAAGTTCCAAATCATCCTTTAACATTCTGGTCCGTCATGGATTTGGATTTGGATTGGATACAGTGAGACTTGTTCTTCTTCTTCTTTATGCTCGTGTACTGGTTTTTTTTATAGCTATGTGAATTTGTCTAGTAGGAAGCATACTGCATATTACGTACGCTCTGTACTCTGTACTCTGTACACAGTTGGTGCACAATGCACAAGTCAATCCATCTACAATCCACATTCTACGTTCTGCATTCTACATCCATCATATGTCATAAATATCCGAGTAGTTTGCTTTTGCTACAAGTGCTAATATCTGTAAACTGTAAGCTGTAAGCTGTAACAGAGGCTACAAATATGTCTTTTAAATATTTTTACCCGGGATAAATTCCTTTTGTATGTATGATGTATGTACGTGCGAGTGTATGGGTACTGGGAACATTTTCATTTCTCCTATGCACCCAGAACTGAGACTATCTTCAATCTTCAAACTTCAAACTCCATCGGCGGGCTGGAGAATTTTGGTTTTGAGAATCGAGAATCGAGAGTTGAGAAATAGAAGGAGAAAGGGAAACGGCAAACGCACTGCATACCGAAGATCTGAACTGAGGAAAATGGTGAGAAGACACCAGTTTCAAGTCTCAAGTCTCGAGTCTCAAGTCTCAAGTCAAGTCAACTGAATGTCTCTGTCTTTGTTTTTCCCTTTCTCTTTCTTTTTTCCTTTTGTCCTTGTCCTTGTCTTTGTATTTATCTTTGTCTTTGTCGCGTCCATTGGTTCAAGCTTTCTCTTTCTCTTTCTGTTCCCCTTTCAGTTACACTTCATAAGAAATTCCTGCAGTGTCAAACGGGCTGACTGGAAACTACTTTCGTGAGTCTAACCAACTGGAATTCTTTCTCTAACTTGAGATATCTCTGTCTCTTTGTTCTTTGTGAATCCTGTGTTCGGTATTCGGTATTGGGCAGAGTGCAGAGTGCAGAGTCGTATGTATTATGTATTTTCTATGTAGTGTTCGAGGTCCCACTTTCGGATTCGGATTCCTTTCTGATGGCTCTATCAATACTCTCTGACTCTCTGATCCTATGTCCAATTCTCCATTCTCATCCGCTTCTCCCTCTTTTCCAGCACAGAGAATCGAGATGCACACAACTGTCTCTGTTTTCTCTATTCTCTACTCTCTATGCTTAAACATTGAACATTGAACAGTTTAGAGTATTGTCTTTGCAGAGTCTCGAGTCTACTAGTTTTTTGTTTGTTTAACTTGTGACTTGTGAATATAGGACATTTATACGAGAACTGGATATTTTTCTCCGATTCTCTATTTTCTGACTCTTTTCCTTGAGACTTGTTCTCTTTCATGCCTGCCTTGACTTGGCCTGGCTTTTATACTTTATACGCTCTTCCTCCTTAGTCCGTATACATTATATCTAAATCAAAATCAGAATCAGGGAAAATACTTGTTCTCAATTCTCAATCCTCTGTAGTTTGTAGTTTGTATTAACTTTGTCTCCGTTCTCCATTTTCTGTTCTCTGTGTCAAAAGTCCTCCTACTGTAATAATAATACCAATATCAATATCAATATCAACATGCTCACTCCACTTGTTCCACAAGATTACAAGAATCAAGAATCACATCAAACATCAAACATCAAGAATACAAAAAATACAAGAAAGTCGGTAATATATCTAAAATGTACATTGTACATTGTACATGGTTTTGCTGGTAAACGGTAAACAGATGAGCCGGATAGAACTTTCTTATACTTTATCATTTATCAACTTGAGACAATAATCCAAGATCCAAGATCCAAATCCTAATCCAAATCCCATCCAAGTCAATGCAAGTCAATCCGATGCAACATGTAGAAAAATACATTATATTGAATTAGATTAGATATAAAAAGACAGAACACAAAACCTCCGCTTCTTGTTCTTGTGTGTAACATTCAATCTACAATCTACAATACACTTTCTAAATACATAAATAATATTACAGTTTATGAAACAGTTTTTAAGTTACACGAGACATGCCTTGATTTTAATGCACAGATAATAATGTGTAATAGACACATAACCCCAAGATTCAAGATTAAAGATTCAAGACTCAAGACTCAAGAATAAAAGTAATTTGAGTGATTGTCCATTAAAAATCAATGCATTGGCTGGTAATCAATTTACAAAAACTCGTGGTTCATGAAAAAATGAAAGCAGAAAGCGTTGTCATCTATGAATGATGAATCATAATACAAACATAAGTATAAATATAAATATTCAACATGTTGTATTATGAATAATAAATAATAAATAATGCTGATATGCCTATAAAAGTGTAAGGTAGTTTCTTATTACTCTGTCATCAATTTATTTCATTATCGGGATAAAATGAAAGACAAAATGAAATAAAATGTGATGAGATGTGATGAGATCATTCAAGTGAATGGTGAATGGTAAATGGTAAAGAAATGATTCTGATGATGATGAGTGAGATATCAAAGGAAATAAAGACAAGAGAAACAGTTTATATTCACTGATTTAATTTTGATTTTTCATGTTGTATGCACAGAGCATAATACATAATGCATAACGCATAACATATAATATGATATCAGGATGTAATATGCAACTTATTTGCTCCATTACTGTTTACTGGTTTAGTTCTTGTAGATTGTAGTAGTGCATGTTTTGTATTTTGTATTGTGTGTAAAGAGTAAAAAGTAAAGAATAAAGAATAAAGAAAAGTACGGAACGAAATCATAAACATGTTAGAGTAAATAAAGAGAACATTTATTAATTCTCAAGTCTATTATTTTAATTTACTTTTTGCAATTTGTGACGAGATAATCATAATCATGATCATGGTGGAAATAAATTGTGGAAGGAAAAGTTTGTTAGTGTAAAGAGAGTAAGTAACTAGAAAAAAACAAAAAAAGAGAATGTTTACAATCCAATCTTCATACAGAAAGAAAGATAGGTATATCCATAATCCATATGTTTTTAGCCGATATACTTTTTTCCATGTATTGGATATTGGATAAAATAAAAGGCGACATATCAAGTGTACTGTAGAAAAATTATATGAATTCTTCATGTAGTTTGGTGTAGCATTTTTCCAGTTTCCAGAGAGTATACTTACTACATGTAGCATGTAGATTACTAGATACTAGAACATATTATTATAGTACACGGTACATTGTGCCTTTCGTTTATCCTGTTTTATATTACATGTTATATTTTGTGTGTATAAGGAAGGAAAAAGGCCTTTGGATTTGAGTTTGTGTACACTAGACACATCTCTCTCGTTTTGCCTCTCGTTCCTTCACTCACTGGTTGGTTCAACTCTGTTTTCCCCTGCTTTGAGAAGTTCCTTGTAACACAACATCGGCATTCATCAGTGGACCGTCGGAGGGAGAACATACCACTTTTATTCTCCACAAAACACAGAGACGAGCAAACACATGCAATTCAGAGGGTTTTTCACATTTTATCCTCAAAATCAACATGTTCAAAAGTGTCTTTTTTATCAGTTCCGAGTCAAGCTCGTTCAAACGTTAAGCACAAATATTCAGTGTTAAAATAAACATAAATATAATCATCTTGCTTCAGTGACAAGTACTAAAATATCAAAATACACGTGGTAATTTTGTTTTGTGTAGTGTGTATCCAAAATCCGCAACATTTTTTATAAAATCTCCACATCATTATCAATTATTAATTTGGACATTTGTGAATAGTGAAAAATTCTGGATTTTTCATGCAAAATCAAGGAGAAACGAAAAAACTTTGATTTTAGATTTTTTAGTGGAAAGACAAAGCCAATATTTCAAATTCAAAGTGCGGTAGGATTTTCATTTTTCATGGCGTCTTTTTGTGGTGTGATTAGTGATTAGTGATTATTAGTAATTAAATAAAATTGTGCATGTGTATTAAAATACTAAATCAACAATTCTACAGTCTACAATTATCATCAATTTGTGACAATCCTTAAAAAGAACAAGGAGAAATTATTAAAACTTAAAACTTTACAGCATTTTTTATTTTTGATTGTGGATTTTCTTGTATCAAAAGTATCAAGACCAGTTGAACCAGAAAAATGAAAAGGTTGGAGTTTGGAGTGAAAAAATTATACTTGGTGTACATTTAAATGTGAGTAAGTGAAGAACATAATAATAATAATAATAATATTGTACTTTTGGTTAATATCAAGATCCAATTCAATCAAGAATCAAGAAACAACACAGGGTTTACAATTTACAACATTAAGTGAGGACCTAAAGAGATAACCCGTTATAATAATTATACATTGTACTACTGAAAAAATATCATCAGCATAATAATCAGCTTAATAAGTTACAATTA
This sequence comes from Sminthurinus aureus, assembly GCA_034698265.1. Taxonomy (NCBI): domain Eukaryota; kingdom Metazoa; phylum Arthropoda; class Collembola; order Symphypleona; family Katiannidae; genus Sminthurinus; species Sminthurinus aureus. The sequence continues at coordinate 15,401 of JAQGBH010001930.1, forward strand.
CTACATACATATTCTAGTTTTGTTATACAATCTACAATCTAATTATTCTTCTTGTTCTTTTTTTTTCTTTCTTTTAGTCGTATGCCCCTACTCAAAAGTCAAAAGTCAAAAGTACATCATACAGCTTGGTCATCCATATTAATTGATTTTAATAATAATAACAAGACTGTTGTTGTACACCAGGAACAAAAAGAAAAAACAAGATTAAGGAGGATTTTTAAATAAGAAAAGTGTATTAGCTAATAAATAATCATTATTAAATCTTGCATGAGCATTTAATAATATCAGAATTCAAATCAAGTTTTTTTTATCATCATGATGATAACAATACAGCTGATTACTTAACCATCGTCAATCGTCAAAAATTGTGGATTGTGAATGCAGAATGCAGATTACAGTGAATAAATTATGAATTACGATTACGATTTGATGACAAGACAAACTCAAGTCTCAAGACGTCTCTCATACTTTTATAATAATAAAATAATAAAAGTATAAAAGTATAATACAGTGGTTTTCTTCTCTCAACAACTCAGCGAACAACAGTTAGATGATGAAATAACAATGAAAATCCTGTGTTAATGTCAAAGGTCGAGCATCGAGCTTGGTTTGAGCTAGTTTTTTTTACTTGAGAATTGAGAAGAATAAAGCACGTTCATTGAGAATTGAGAAAAAGTGAAATTTGACTATACAGTTTTACTCCGTCTGCCCTTTGAACTCGGGTGGTTATATACTTTTTATACATAATACGTAGTATATAATAATACTGGTAGGAACAGTTTGACTGACAGTCTCTTTTTTATATATAATAATATATCAGTGTTTTTAGAAGAAGTGGTAAAATATTCATAAACCATAAAATATAAAACAGGAGGAAAAGTTCATCAATGTTTGATTAAAAGATTAACAAAGTTTGCATAATTTAATAACATAATAATAATAACAATAATGATCATTACTGTCCTGATGCAACTACAAAATATGGACTTATTACTACTTGTATTATCTTGAAATGTGTGGGCGGACTTGATTAAATCAACATTGTAAAAGTATTATCTTTATTAGTAAAACGTCATCATCATCATCATATCAATATGCTCAAAAGAATTGTGCAGTTTCTCTTTTGTGTCCAAGTGTCTATAATATATAAAAAAAAATAATAATATAATATAATAATATATAGTGCTACCATATCATTCTTGATGAAGACTTTGAAAAATTTGGAATATTTACTACTGCTGCAACAACATCTTACAAAAAAACATGGACTTGGTGGAATTATGTATCTGCCATATCATTATTAATTAATATTAATTAATATTGTTATGATTATTACTGTTGTTCCTCGTTTTCTTTGTGATCAAGTTATTATTATAGTTTGACTACTACAAAGTAAGAGGATTCACTTGACTACATATTCCTATGTAAAAGAATAATAATAATAATAATAATAATAATAGTGGTGGTGAAAGTGAACGACTTTGATAGTCAAGTAGTATTATAATATAAAACAAATTACAAAACAACTTGTACAAGTAAAGAACCGTGAAAGGAGAAGAAAATTATTATAATAATAACATTATTATAATAATACAAGCAAGCATCTAAAAATACATATGTATGTGTAAACGACGTAGTGACTGAATACTGAATATAGGATACTGGATGAAAGTGAAGTGTGATAATTGACGAGAAACAATTGTGATAGCGGAGCGTTAACAACAAAGTGATTGTGCTCATTCCTTTCTTGAGATCCGAGGAAAATCCTGGTAAGCCCGTCACATCCATCTTACTGTTTATTTAAACTGCATCCCTGATCCTAGAATCTAGATTCTAGATCCTAGCGTCATTTTTGAGTAGACTTTTCCCCGTTTTCCTCCTCCTTTTGTTTAAAACGTGGAAAGGACTATATGAGGAGGAACGATTGAATCATGTTCCATGTTCCTCTGCTCTTTCACTGTCTATCTTTACATCTAAATCTAAACTAGTAGTAAGAGTAGCTGTAGCCTATATTATACTTATTTTAAGAGGAAAACCGTGTATTTATGCATTATACATAGATATTATACATATTATATTATTATATTATATTATATATACACGCAGTACGCAGTATCCAATATGTTGTAATAGTATATGCTTGTAAATGCGTAACACATATTATATCCCTATAATATTACGCATCTACATATTATACAAGCTACAACGAAATATGCATAATATAAACTATAGAGTATAGATATAACAACAATGTTCAATGATGTTTGATGGAAACTAGAAACTGGAAAGTAAGAAAGAAAGAGAGCACCCGCCCGCCTGGGTAACCTTGTCGATCCCTTTATTTTCTCTTACGTTTCCGTTTGTACCTAAATTCCCTTTTCTACAAACATGGTTTTGAATTGCACATCTTCTTCTTCTATTTCTGCTTCTACTTCTACTCTCTAGTCTACTCTCCGCTCTGCTTCACCTCATCTTACATAAGCACATTTTAGACACATTGAGTTTAGAGTTTAGAGTTTACTTGTAAACACAGTACGTTGTACAATGTACAACATACAAACTACAAGGGAAGCATCACCGTAAAAGTTTGGGGAAATGTTTCTCTCTGGAAGCTTTTAGCAATTTTAAGGAGCAGTAATGGTATTGCGCTTGATAAAGTCTCCATTTCCTACTCTTTTTTTTAAACGAATTTGACACATGGTACATATAATATTATGCTTTTTTTTATGCATGTTATGCATATCAAATTTGTTGACTGTTGACTGTTGACTGACGACAAATATGACATGATGACAATGAGTATACATCACAGCTATCTGCTATCATCTTCATATGCATACAATATACAATACAGAAGACAGAATATTATTAAATGTATAAAATGCGTATGGACATGCGTTGAGTGTTGAGTGTTGAGTTACTTGTTTATTTATTAGATGTATCCGATATGCTTATTTTATATCATCCAAGTATCTTTTTCTACTAATATATACTCTACAGTCGAATGCTAATCTAGAAATCTTGATATTGAGCATTGAGCATCTTCCTCCTTTACAATGAACAATGAATATGGATATTTCAACTAAAATAATACAAACAAATCATGTAGTTTTTATTCAAAGTTGATAGTCATCATTTAATACTAAATGATCTGATGCCAGATGAATAATAATTAATAAAACAACAGTAATAACAAAGAGTGTAGAAAAAAGAAAAGGCCAAATAATATATTATATTATGTGGCGTAATATGAAAGCTTTCTAGAATCTATAGAATCTATAGTATCTAGAAAAAAGCTAGTTTTTTTGCAATGCACATTCCTTTTTTATTTCACGAATCACCTTTTCATTTTTTTAACACGTAGAAACTTAAAAGTAGTGAAGGAAGTTGAACAATCATCGACAATCAAAAGCCGGTAAATATGCATTGGATGTAAAGGATATGAACGTGTACAGGTGAATTCTGATGGAGTATTTATGATAGTACAGAGTGGATCTTATCGTGATTTTGTTAAGGTAGCAAGGTTATTAGTTATTATAGCGATTACTGAAAACTATAGATACCTACCTCAGTTCATGTACGTTGGATGTAGCGTAGTTTGTAGTGTGTGCGTAGGTAGCCGATGAAGAAGAACAAAAAATTGCAGGGCATGAAGTAAGCAAGTCTGTATGTATGAATAATGTATAAGTAGTAGCAGATAGCTACTTTATTTCTACTTTAATTTAAATCTTCATTTGGCCTTCCTTCCCTCTGTTCACGATCGAATTTGAAATGCATCAACTATCAACTCGTTCGTACCAACTTCTCATTCCTATAATATATACATACACACTGCAGACTGCAGACATACCGGTACTTCGCATGTATACTGTATATATATTTACTTACGATTAGTACTTACATAAGCATGTAGCTTGTTGTTCCTTCAAAGTACAATACTGTGTTGTTTTATATTATTGTGTATTGTGTGATGTTGGTGTAAGAAAGAATGCACTCAACTAGCTTCCAGTTCTTGCATTCTTTTCTGGTTGTATTTAATACTTGACTAGTTAAGACAAGTGAATCGGAAAATTTTCAATGTATTATCACCATCTCGCCCAGTCTGTTTCTTTTCTTTGTTTTTTGTATTTGTCTTTGTCTTTATATTTGTATTTCTTCTGGTTGTTGTAATCAAAGATTTTTATGTGCTTTTTATCAGTTCTAATACTTGGGTAGAGAAATCTAAGTAGTGTTAGAGTTTTGAGTATTGAGTTTTGAGTAGAGAATGTACCAGCTACCAACAAATGAATGTATTATATATTTTATTATATCTACATCTATATCTATAGTCTATGGTCTATACACATAAAAATATCTTTAGATACTACTAGTAGATGCTCAAATGTATATTATGTGTGGAATGGAATGGATCGGATTGGATTGAAACTGTAGAATCTTGTTTTTTCCATGAACAAGCACATATGCCACCAACTATGAAATTAAAGTGCGTTTTGTGTAAGAGTGGCTGAGCTGAGTGACTGTGGAGAAGTAGGAGGATTGGATTGGATTGGTTACATAAAATATAAAATGTGCATATTATATAGTACACTACGTATATGTAATATGTATATTGTAGATATTTGAATGAGTTTTACAAGTGGCTGGTGGTGGTAGTGGTGTTCAGTTCTGGAAGATTTTCCAGATATCCAGACTCCAGAGATAGATATTAGATATCTATATCTATACGCATTCAATTCCAGCCTTTAATAGTAATAATATAATATCATATTATAGCCTACAATCTAGTATCTAGAATTTAGAATTTATAGTGTACCATAGTCAATAGTGTTAGGATGTATGAAATTATGTAGATTCTCCATTCTCAATTCTCCATGTACCTTTTTTTCTGCTCTGAATCTGTTTTCGGTTCACTACCATGAAACGGGAATAAATTGAATACGTACTGAGTATGCACTCAGACTGCTCTAGAATCTAGAATCCACGACTATTTCTATGCTATTGCCATGTGATATAAGTTATACAAGTATACAAGTACTGCTCAAGAGTATGTGTGTGTGAGTGTGTGGTGCAGTGCGAGAGACTAGAGCGTAGAGAAGAGAAGAGTCGCTTGAAAGAATCAAGTGTCATTGCAGGGCTTCCAGAGAGCCATGTGTGGCTTCCATAGGTCAGAATGAGAGAAAAAGAGAGCAGTGTCTAGTTCAGTTCAACTTGTAACTTTTCTCTACAACCTCATGCTCTTCAGAAATGCTATAGTCACTACTCACTACTCATGTACATACTTACATGTATGTACATTGTACATTCTATATTGGATATTAGACCATAGTTTATTTCTACATTCTACATTCTACATGTTACTTTTTTACTAGTAGATTTATTTTATTTTCACGTTTCATATCCTACGCAGTATTAGAAACTAGAAACTAGACGTGGAAAATACACACCACATACGACTCCTCTGCACTTTGTATTCATGTGCATCTATCACACGTAGATATGTACATGTATATTGTTGGTTAAATAAATTGGAAAAATATTGGACTAATGCGTATTATTGTGCTACGTGTGAGCTGTGAGCTGTGAGCATGTGATATTCGGAACTCTAAACTCCAAACTCCAAACTGAGAGTTATATTATGTGATATTAGTTAGCAGTTGACTTGAGGTTGAGGGCAAAGGGAATGAGAATGCCAACGGCGGTATCAATTACAAAATATATTTCATGCATCATAGATAGACAGAACCAACTGTATCAAGTATAAAGTATGATCCATGATACATGATCAGAGACATGAGGACCAAGTCAAGAGACGGAGATAGAGAGAGAGAGAGAGAGAGGTAACAACAGGCGGACGACGAAGATCGACCGACCAAAATCATTTTCTCTTAAACTAAAAGCATGTGATGGAGTAAATAAACAAAATAATTTGTATCATTTCCAATCTTTGCTTCTTTATGTACAACATGCTCCACTTGAATTTGGTGCTTTGAGTTTTGAGTTTTGAGCTTTGAGCTTGGGGATATAGAAAAATATTATGTAAAAAATTAAATACATAATAATACTTTTTTATTGTATCATTTGTAAGTTAAAATTACAAATCAAGGATCAAGGTTAGATTGGGAACTTGTAGGTATTTGCTATTTCGAATTTATCATTACAATTGACATTTGGCATGCACACGTTCAGCGTTCCTTCGTTCATTGTGCACATGTATTTTTGTGGTATAAATTTCTTTTGGGTTTTGGAGTTCAGAACACCAAATATACTTGAAGGTTACATTTTACATTCCTGATTCAATCCAATCCAATCCAAACCAATCCGTCCTCTTTCTACGGTGTAGGGATGATTATTTATTTGACATTTTGACAAACTTTATGATAAAAAGTACAAAATATTATGTCAGATTTATTGAAAATGACATGGATAATGAATGTATCATGCCATAAAGTCCATAGTCCATAGTCCATAGCTCACAGCTCACTTTTTTGCCGTCTTTTTCTTCAAGCTAATTCATGGCATGAAAGTAACTTGTTGTGTCTGTCGTTGTTTTTTGTTGTTGTTGTCCCCTTGTTTTTCTGTATTCTGTATTTTCTAAAATCCCAAATCAAAGCAAAGCAAAGCAATACGCGTATAATTGCAGGGACTGGAAACTGAAAACACATGTGACGACATGAATTACACATGATTCAACAAAAATGAAACCTCAGTTTTTGTCTGTTCTCTTTGTCGGTCTTCTTGTGCTCCTTGTTGGTTGTTGGTTTTCTTTGTTTTTGGTAGAGTGTAGAGTGGCTAGTGCAGAGGACCTTCACAAACATGAATCTTGAGTTGAGTTGAGCTGAGCTGAGCCTTGACTTTCAAAAATACTTGCTTCTTTTCTTCATTCTCCAGATATTTGTTGCATGTACAATGTATTTTGTATTTTGTTTTTGACTATTGGTCCATATTATATCTATGTTGAATGATAATGCATATCTTGGTGGCACATGGACATTTTAGATTTTAGATACATTACATAGTTAAAACGCATATCGCATTGGCATAATGAGTACAAGTTTGCGTTGGTATGCACTTGAATACTTGATCCATGTAGAATGTAGAATGTGAGACGGTAGAGTGTAGAGGTTTGTACGTGAATTCACGGAATATACGAGTGGGCGTTTTATTTCTTTGCCAATCAACCAGAATTCCGATGTTCCGATCCTGCTGCATGGAACGTAATATGCAATCTCTAATATTATGCTTACACATAGGCAAACAAAGACAGGGAAAGGGCCATACGTTCTCTCTCATCTCCATCTCATCTCATCAACTCTCGGTTATACTTGAAAATATGATATATAATTTATGAATCTGTCTCTCTCTCTCTCTCTCTCTCTCTTGTGGTTCCATGTGTTTGACTGTGTTGTGTGTTGCGAGTTGTGATGAGCAATGAGCAAGCTATGAAGAATTTCCCTACCAGTAAACATGAGTTTAGCTGACGAGTGAAATTTGAAATTTTGAGCAATCTTTTTGCCATGTAGAATGGAGACGTGTGCACTGAAAACTGAAAACTCATCCATCCATCCATCCATCTAGATTCTAGACTAGTTATTCTGCCAGCAACGGCAACTTGAGTACAGGCAGATGAGAAACCAAAGTAAAAAGTAAATTGCTAGGTGTACATTTTATAATGCAAGTGTAGTGTGTAGTATGTAGTTTGGAGTGTAGGGGGATGCTTCATACGAGTACATGTTTTAAATTATTTATTAAATATTATACGATGAGAACTCTGTGCTCTTTGTAAAATATCAGATGATCTCTACTCTCTATTCTCTACTCTGTGCATATGGACTATGGACACATGATGATGTAATATTAATACCGATGAATGGATGAGTGAATGTCTATGTAATATTTGTATATTGCAATATTATATTACTTGAACAGTGTAGAATCTAAAATCAAGTTATGGAATCTGGAGTATAGAAGCATGGAAGTATAGAAGTATAGCAAGTTGGAAAAGTAAACTCTGTGAAGAGTGTGTAGATGTGCTCATTTGTTTTAGCCTGTCTTATACTTAATATTAAATTATACATTGTTCAGTTTACGTGTGGATAGGCAGATAATAAGTTGATAAAATGAGACCAAGGCAAGGGAGAAAATTACTACTACATACTACTACTAACATTTCCATGAAGGAGAGGAAGATAGATCCATATATTAGTACAGTTTTATGACAATGAATTCAAGAGTGAAGAGGGATGAGGGGAGTAACTTTTTACTACTCAAGTCAGATTAAACTGGCAAAGATATTAAGTAAAGATGAACGTAAGAGCCCACAGAGGCTCTTGCTCTTCTTCTTCCATTCTACCTCCTCCATCTTATTCAGTATTCACTATTCTCTTCTCATCTTCATCTGCTTCATATCTCCTCAAATTTCCCTATGCCATGCCATGCCACACTTCTCCTGTGTACAAATCCATGTATGTATGTACAGAATCAGAGCAAAGAGGGAAAAGAGAAGAAGCATGTACCATGTACTCATGAAGGGGCATTACTGTATTATGACTTGAACTCTATGTTTATGTGTGCATTTCTTCATAGTATCTGTATGCTTCATGTATTGTGTATTGTACATGTTCATATGAATGGAGTCTTTTCTTTCAATGAAAGCAACAATATTTTCAAACGGGTAGCCTGAGTCCATAACACATGAAGCATACATACCATATATACCATTTTATATACTAGACACTAGATACTAGATACTAGACGATCTACTTATGTCCATAATAGACAATACATTATACATGTATACTTTGTTTATTCCCATATCTCTTGTCTTCATCCGTGAAACATATGTATATGTATGTATGCATGTGTTTACACACGGGTGAAGAGAGTGTGTACAAGAAGAAGAAGGAGCAGGAGAATAAAAGGGAAGGAGGAAAAGGAGCGAGCCATCCAGCGAGAGGATGATTGAGCACAATATGAACGTTGAACGTACCATTGGGATGGTAATAATTCGTTTGGAATATTTGTTCATTTGTTTACTTCCAGGGCATCATTACTTATGGACAAATACAACGTCATTTCATTTCAAGTAGGAGTAGTATTAATGTAGTAGTAGTAGTATTATTAATGTAGTAGTAGTAGTAGTAGTAGTAGTAGTATCAGTAGTAGTAGAAAAGGCAAAGAAAGGAACCAAGCTCAAATTATATAGCTGAGAAGGGGAGAGAGGAAAAGTGTTGTGCTTTGTATGACTCTGTATACATTCGCCCTCTTCCTATATTATTACATCTTCTCCCTACGTACTGTGCTCTACCATACTTTTACCATTAGTCTGACTACTCCCGTTCTTCTTTCTCATGTTCTAAGACATCCACTTCGACTTGAATCTTGAGTCTTGAATCTTGAATGTTGAAGAAAAGGCATGAAATGGACCTCAAAGAGCTACATCGTACATATAAATGTAGAAAGTAGAAACTAGAAACACATGGTTTTTACCAAGGCCCAATGCACTTTTCTCTATCACTCTCTTTGCACATTGCATTTCATTGGACCGAAACAGAAACAGCTTCTACATTGATGCAATAATAATGGAGTGTTTTACTTGTGTCTACTTGATACAAACAAAATGAGAGAGAGAAAGAGGAAGGGAGAGAAAGCAGAGCAAGTTTTGGAACTTGGTGCTTATGTTTTTCCTATCGGACTTTCTGTGTTTTCTGCATCATACATCCGACGTTGGAGCATGTACCACTGTACCACGTTCAATGTTGAAAACGCTCGGAGGGTTATAAACTTTTGATAAAATTTCAACTTCAAGTCCCTTGACCTTCTTCATGTACAATGTACACAGATACATACAGAGAGGCAGGAGCTCGCCGCACGCCCGTAAAAACGGAGCATCTCTCTTCTGATTAGATATTAGATCTCAACAAAAAAGTCGTTGTTAAAAATAGTTTATTGACTCATGCATATTTTATACTGTGTCTTTTCTCCTCCTCCCCATGAACATTGATGATGTACCCTAGATTCTAGATTTTATATTTATTATTACAATTTACAATCACCGCACTTTTCTTAAATTTACAAAATGCACAAGGTACAAAAAACAGGCAAAACTCATGTACTAAAATATTTCAAGAAATCATCGATGGTTACGTATTCAAAGTTATATAGGAATTAAATACTAGGGTAATTATTTACACTATAAATTTTAAACGAGACAAGAGACAATAGTACTCTAGATACCAGAGAGAGAGAGAGAAAGAGAGAGAGAAAGAGAGACGGATGATGGTGCTCTAGATTCTAGATTCTAGTTTCTAGTCTCTAGATTATTCATAATAATAATATTATTATTATTGTTATTATTACTTTTGTCGAGTGCATTAGAAGTTAGAAGGTTGAAAGTCGGACTCCAAACTCCAAAGTAAAGAGGGAAAACTCCGACCTCCGAACAAGTGGAAAGTGGAAGTGGACATTTTCAGATAAATATGCATGTATAAGCTCTAAACGTAGTGATTGCCTTTTCGCCTCGAGTGAAAGATTTGAATTATTTACGTGTTATTAAACCAAAGTTGGTCGCTGATGCTGGTAGTTTAGATTTCATAGTTGAGACTCTGGATTCTGGACCACAAAACGAATGTATGATTATAGTTCACAGTTCATAGTCCGTAGTTTGTAGTTGATAGTTGATTGTGTAAAGTTGGGAGTTGAAGTGTCTTTTGGAAATTTTATGCTCCACGTTCCAGCTCCAGTTCCAGTTCTAGTTGATCTGTATGAAATATAATAATAATGATAATAATGATATTTGTTTGTACATGCAGCCGTGTTAAAATTAGTACGAGTCTAGAGTGCAGGAGCTGGCAACGATGGCAGTGGTTGGTTGTAACTTTTGATTCTTCTCTTCTATTCTTCTATCACCCGAAACAACTAACAGTATATATAGTATATATAGTATATGTACGGTGCACTAGTTGGGAAATGGGTTTAAAACAGTCAAAACATTAAACAGTGGAAGACTGTGGAGACTGGAAACTGGAAATAGTAACCATAGACTTGTGACTTGTGACTGCTGACTGCTGACTTGATGGTAGTAATTCGGAAGTGAACTGTAGGTGAAGTCTGTAGGAGAGTTGTGTTCGACAATGAACAAGTTTTAATTGACATGCAAGACAAATAACATTGGTAGTTGGTTCACTTGATGCTGATGTTGATGATGTTGATGTGGATGTTGATGGTAGTGGAGAAAGATTCAAAGAGCAAGGGAAAAGGAACAAGGAATCATTATATGCTTTGCGTGGGGCTGGATTTTGCTTAGAGATAATGTGACACGAGACAAAAGTTTCTTGGTCGCGTTGCTTCCAGCTTCTAGTTTCTAGTATGAAGGAACAACTATAGTGAATGCTCTATGTACATTGATAAACTTTGAAAGCCAAATTTCAAATTCACATCTACTTCAAATCGACGTTTCCATGTGCAACGTATCTACAAACTAGAACCAGGATGAATGTGCACTCTCTACACTCTACACTCATCGATACGACCACACAAAGCTGTATTTCAATAATAATCATGTGCATGATAATAATAATAATAATAATAATGATGATGATGGAGGCAGACAGGCTTGTTTTTCTGAGTAAAATGGTGGATGTTGGAGTGTTTGAGTGTGTGTCGAGTGTGGAATGGGAAAGGGCAATGGTATGAAGTATTACGTTTGCCAAAGTAATTATGATTTTTCTCTGTAATACACACACAAACACACACACAGTCATACATATGACATCATCTGTTGTATATAAAATGAACAGTTTGCCATCATTCGTCATTCGTTTATATTTCGTGTATCTTGTATTTTGTATATGGACTTGATTTTTCATTAATTGTTTCAGTTTTCTAACTGTCTACACAGGGAAAAAAAAAGAAAAATATTGGCACGATGCATCAAACAAAATCTGTATATGAACATATTATGTACATATGAACATGAACATGAACAATGAACATGCACATCTTTTGGGGATGATGATGATGATAATTATGATGGAGATAGGGAAAAGTTTGTGAGACAAGTTCATTAATTGGATTAAAAAGCTTCTTTTTGTCCCCTGAATGCTAATGCTAATGCCAAAGCTTGACTCACATTTGTAGTTTGCAACAAATGTGGATTGGAAACCTGTCTTGGCAAATGTGTGTGTGACGAAAGGAATGCTCTACCATGATTATTATTATTATTATTATGGCAACTGTTACGAGAGCATAATCTAGCGTGTCCATGTATCATGTAGTCTGTTCTGTTCTGTTTTGTTGTGTGCACAGATAAATTGTCTGTTTACCTCTTCACGTGTCATTCTGTTCAATTCCTATTGTTTCTGCATGTTTATTTATTTATTTGTTCATTTATTTACTTTTCACGAGGAAGGAATAGCGTATAGCGTACAAGGTAGAGAAAATCTAAATCATTAGTGTCTGCCTTCCCGTATACGAGTCCCCATGGTGAATTCGGCTGAAAATACCCTACACGTTTCGTCATAGGTTTTCTGTCGAGATTTC
>JAQGBH010001931.1:0-27937 GCA_034698265.1 Sminthurinus aureus
TAACAAGAAAAGGCGTACCGGAGATTTTTCTTGGGAGGAGAATCACTTTTCATCTCTATTTATATATATACTCTAAGTAAATAATATATATATTATCTACATTTCGTATGAAATATTAAGGGCAATGAAGATTTTCTGACCAAATTTTTGTTTGTTTTAAACAGTTGGAGGAGGAAGGTGGAGGGCCGAAGTTCAGTGTAAATTTAAGTGAAGTTATGGAAAATATTGAACAGTTTGTACTGCAACCTGCTGCTCAAGGATTCCTTGTTAAATGCCGGATAACCAGGGATCGGAAGGGTATGGATAGGGGCTTATATCCTACATACTACATGCATTTGGAAAGAGAGGACGGTCGAAAGGTAACAGTTTATGTATTTACCATTGTTATTATTTTTTATAATTTTTTGCAGTTATTATTATTATGCGCAGTAGATAAAAATATCTGTGTGTATTATAAAATATACGTATCAAATAATATTCTTTGAATTTAGTAGAATACTTTCTCCAAATTTCTGAAAGTATCTTGTATCTAGATTCCAGATAATGCGATGAATTTCTTTTGCATATCATATTTCTGTAGCTTTCACTCGCCATTTGCTTTCTCCTCTTCTGCTGCTGTTGAATAGATGCCTCATAGATGTGATTTTGTACATCAAAAAGTGTACTTTTCCCTTTCAGTTTCTATTCAGTTGTGGCTTCTGGCGTTTCATTTTCTCTTTTATTTACCATGTTCACTTGTGGCTTCTACACATCTCACTATATTATTTGTAATATCTATGTAACGTGTACAATGTACACTGTGCATTGAACATATTACACAGACCAAAATACATACCTGTTATACGCAATCTAACACAATTTCCTATTCCTATTCCTATCACTCATCCGATAGGGAAAGTATTGACATTCTTTCCACTGCTTTTCCTTGTGGTGAGAGCTTTATTGCTTTTCACTTCCTCCTATTGATTTTTTGAAACTTGAATGGAGATCTGATTCAATCATTTGCACCCAAAGTTCTATTTCTGGTGCTCATCATGACACATGAATCATGACGTTTTTATTACTTTTGTTTACTGACGAAAGCTCCTTTTATTTATTTTCCCTCCAGCTTCAATCTTCAATGTGTTTTTCTTAGAAAGCTAAAACTGTTTGATTTTATAAGACAGGATATTATTTATTTATAACAATGTGTAAAAAATAGAAACCTACCAATACAAATACCAAATGGAAAGGCAAATGCAATTTTGTTGAGATGAGTTTGATATGATGACTAATGACAAATGCCATTTTTATTGAACATTTTAAATAGGTTTTCCTTTTGGCCGGACGTAAAAGAAAAAAGAGTGCGACAAGTAACTATTTGATCTCAACTGATGCTACGGATTTATCTCGAGGTTATTTTTCTTATATATTTATATTTTTCTCTAGTTTTTACTTTTTACTTTAGTTCTATTTGGTATGTTTAGTACTGTACTTATTTTACCATTCCTGTCTTTGTAATATTAAATAATGAGTGATTTTTTCAATCCAGGTGGTGATTCGTACATTGGAAAAGTTCGGTCCAATCTCATCGGCACACAATTTACCGTTTTTGATAATGGAGACACACCAAAAAGAGGGGGTGGACCAATGGTAGACAAAGGAGCATTAAGAGCGTTAAGAGAGGAACTCGTCAGTGTCATCTATGTAAGTATGGAGTGTGCTTGTACTTGACACTTATTTGTATTCATTTCCATTTTGTATTCTAAGCAAGATGGTTTCAGGAAAGTAAACGCACAGCGTACGGTAGTTTTATATGTACTTTTGTGAAAGCTAAGGCATACATTAATAATTAACAAATCCAAGAATGTGAACTCGTATCACAAAAAGGAAGACAGAAAGGTTTTCACCTTATGCCGAGATATTACCTGTTTGACGTCGTATAGTTGACATTCCTTTTAAATATTCTATTCAAAGTATCAGTTATTTGAAATGAAGTTTAGTCACGTTGATTTTATTCACAATGACTCGCAATATTTACAAAGTAATGCTATTGACAGCTAGTTTACGTTTGCTCAATATCGAAACAGAGATAAATATCCTAAATATTTTAAATGTCTTCCAGAAAATTTCCCCACTTCTTACTTACACAAATGAGGAATGATCGATGTAATATAATATGAAAATATGTACAATGTACAGTGTACAATGTACAGTGTACAAGATACAGGCTACTTCCCCTCCTTGTTAGGAAACAAGACATTCAACTTGCTTCCATACTGTAAACGCTACAAACTGTAAACCAGGAAACGCATGCATTATACATTATACATTAAAGTTTATGGATGAAAATTCAGCATTCAGTTGTTATACATACTAAAGTTTGTCTCTCTTTTTGTTTCTTTTTTTTATTAGGAAACAAATGTCCTTGGTTTTAAGGGGCCACGTAAAATGAATGTGATTGTTCCTGGAATGTTAAATGAGACGAAAAGAAAGGAATTCCGCCCGGAAAGTGAAAACGATGGTATCATAGGTGAGTGTAGATGGTAGACTGTAGACTGTAGACTTTAGATTATGTGTATTTAAGATCCTTCATTCTTCCTTCCTCCTCACATGAAAATCCAGTTACTCCGAATTATCTCAGTTCACAGTTGTTTTTATGCAATAAATGTATTCTAGAAATTGGACTCGTCATGAAAAATTATGAGCTGGAGAGAGAAAAAGGAAAAAAAATGTTATTGTTATTTCTACTTATTCTTGTGAAACCTTTGTGAGCGTAAACTTTAAGTTCGTTATGAGCACGTTTTACTGTAAATGACACTCATTTTACCTTGTGCAAAGGCCTACAATAACCTTTGGAAGAGAAAGTTTAAAAATTGCACTAGTTAAATTGTTTTCTTGAATGTAGAGAAATGAAAGTATCAAATTTCCTTGTTAACCTTTACTTTCCCATTTAATTTTCCTTATGTTGTTTTGAAAAGGGAAAGTTCGATGCTGAAATCGGTGTTGATTGTTGCACCTTGTTTGAAAAGTATTTTACCCTAAAAAATCACCCTCTTAAAATATGAATATGTAAATGAAAAAGAATAAATTATTGTTTCAGAGAGATGGAAAAATCGGAAGATGGACGGTTTTGTCGAGCTCAAAAATAAAACTCCAGTGTAAGTACTTTTCTTTTTGAATGTAATTGTTAATAGTGCATATTGTTTACAGAAATGTGTGTGGTCGTCAAAATCAATCATTCACAATTTGTTTTTTGTTTTATGTGCAGGTGGAATGAAGAAAGTCAATCGTATGTACTGAACTTTCACGGGAGAGTGACGCAGGCATCTGTTAAAAATTTTCAAGTTATTCATGAATCCGATGGTATGATTTTTTGTTGTTTAATGGTTTCAATATAATTTTACTAATGTAATCCGAATTTATAAAATGGTGATAAAAAATTAATGTTTCCTCTTTTAAAATTGCAGAGGACTATGTCGTTCTTCAGTTTGGACGAGTTGCAGAAGATGTATTTACTTTAGATTACAGATATCCGCTGTGTGCTCTTCAAGGTATAAACATGAAACCTTTGTTTTAAAATGTCTATTTTCATTTTTCAATAATACATATAATATATAATTATCATTTTTTTTGAGGAAACTAAAAATTTGTCCCTTTTCTTTTCTTTTCTTTTCAGCTTTTAGTATTGCCCTAACGTCATTTGATAACAAATTAGCTTGCGAATAACACACTGGTTTGTGAATAAACAAGAATTTATATTTATCAAGAGTATATAATGTATTGAAAAAAATTAAGTGATTAAGATATTAAGATGTGGATTCTGCTCTCTTCCTTGGACCATTACACCTTAAAAATATCTATATTATGGATGGATGTACGCAAAAATGAAGCTTAAATGATCACCAATCCTGTTTTTAGTATTAAAACGTCAAGTGATATAAGTCGTAGACCATCAGAGTTAACTTTATGTTTCAAATCCCAGTTTTTCATTTTGAGTTTTTAGTGGTGTGTTTTCTCGTTTCGAAACTTAGTGTTGAAAACTTTTGAATCAGTAGTTTGTAGTGTGTGATGCGTTTTTCTGATTGTATATGAGTTTCGTAGCGTTCAAGTAACGACCTTTTTCTATGTAGAGCGTATACAAACGACTGATGGTCATGTTAATGTCAGGGGTCAAAATTCACGTACATCCACCTTCGTATACACGTATGTAATAACACTAAAAACTATTGTAAAATTACATATAAAATATAAATACTATATGATGATGATAGGGTATATACTAGGCCTATTTCATTTTTCTACATAACGACAAGTGATACATTATATAAAAAAATGTATCCTGTCCAAGAATGAAATACATATTATCGTGTAATAATTAGTAATAATATGTAATACGTAAAATGCGTATATATATATGTATGCACAAAATGCACATATGTATATGCAAACAAGTTTGTACTGTTCATTGTTCAAATGTAAATGAACAACTGTGAAAAAAAATCCTTGATAATCTATGAATGCAAGTATAATCATAATATAATATTAAATATTATTATATAAATAATCATCTGTCACATTTTGGTAGATAGGTAAAATACAAAAGAGCAAAAATGCAGAGTTCTATTTATTGTTTTAACATTGTACAATCACATATTGTTCAAACTATATAGTATATGTTTATGTAAAATGTATGTATATATACATAGATTTATGTAGCACAATGTAATATTATATAATAAGATCGAGTAACGTAATCAAGTATGTATTATTTATTATTGTATTACAATATATTTTATGGTATTATAACAATAGGAATTTTTTGTAAATCCTCCTTTTAAGTTTTTCTTTTATACATTTTTTTGTGCTGATAGTTGATATTTTAATAAGAAGTGAGAAAGCATATTAAATTACATTATTTTTTTAATATTTTTTACGTTTTTTTCTACCAATTTTTATTTTATTTGTCTTGCATCCCAAATCCCAAAGCAATGCAAGGGTTCCTATTTCCTAAAGTAAGTAAGGAAATTCAGAAGTTTTATGTAAAAACATAATGTGAATTTTACTCCATAGTTAGTACTTGTGTACATTCAGTTTTGGTATTTGGTAGTAAAAAGTGTTAAAGAATATTTAAAATGTGGGAAACTTTTTGTACACGACGGAAAATTTTACGTAGAGTATTACTTAAAACTAAAGTCGCTATCTTTTTGGAAAGGACATTTCTTTGGGTAAAAAACAAGATACATAGGTACTGTCAACCTCAACCTGTAAGCTGTTGTGGTTCAGTGAACGCTCGCTTTGAATAAAAAACTACATACGTTACAATTGTGAAATATGATTGAGTATTGATTATGTATTGTGCATAAATCTGGTTTGAAGTTTTTAGAACTCAAACTCAACTCAGTGGATTAAAATTTGAGATTTCACTCACTTTCACCTTTCAGTTTTAATATTTTATGCAAGTACATAACATTATGTATTGGAGGCAACATAACAAATTACAAATATTTAATGGTTGACTCTCCATTTAGTGATTTGTGATGGAAGAGTTTTTCTTCCTTCTTCCATAGAGCCACCCAAAAGCTAAACAGTATTTCCGGAGTCCGGTTTCCGGAGTGTAAAGTAAAAAAACTAGAACGCCTTGGGTTGTGCATTCATTCATTGTCTACGAAAATGTATTTAAAATTATGAAAACAAATGTACCATTTATTTTATTATTTATTAACCTTTTCGTGACCCGGAACACGGTTTTACGTTACATGTTGTCAATGGCAACGGTACGGAAAAGCTTTATTTTGTTTATTATCTTTTATCCTCAAAGTTTTCCTTTCTCCTCTCTAAAATGAATTCACATAGAGAACAGAATACAATTGAGTTTATAACCCGATTTTTGTTTAACAAGAAGTTTAAAATATAAAGTGTACTGATGACATCATGTAATTTGTGACTTGTTTAGCAAAGACGAAGACAAAGAAAAATGATCTATAATCTTTACATGTTAATTACAGCACAAAATATTACATACATATAATATATAATTTGCATACCTCAATCAAAATACTTGTACTCACTTAGTAAACAAGCTGAGAAATTTCACAATAATCAAATCTGAAATTTTGTGGTTGTACATAGTACATGGTACATTGTTACATGGAAGACGACTAAAGAATGTTATCAAACTTTTTAATGTGGCATACAATATATTGCATGTCACAAAAAATGTTGTAATCAACTCATTAGTTTATAATTAAATCGATCGTATGTATAATGTATAATGCCGCTTACTACTTACTATTACTACTGTAAAGGTGAAAGAAGCCATTACTTAAAAACTGGTGGAGCTTATAAGAATAATAATGATAAAAACAAAAACTATCTTTTAAAAAACTTTACCATGATGTGACCTGCACATATTCGCCTATAGGTATGATGTTTGTAACTATTAAAGGCATTGACATTTACGTATATACATCCATAATCCCTAACTTGTCTAATGTTCTATATTCATCATACATATGGTGAATAGTGCATAATACAAGAAATGATAATTTGAAAAAAAAAAACTGAAAACGGGATGTTCAGAATACAGTCTACATAGTTTATGTATATACGTACAATATGCAGATGAAACTCGTCTACTTTGTATATTTTTATCCAATTTAACAGTGTGAACACGTGTACGTATGCTGGAACAAAGGAAGAAAGATGTATGTGTAATACAATAAATTTTATGATTCACCAGTCCACCTTAAAAAACAAGTGTGCAATTACAGAATAAAATGAGAATATGACAAATTTGTGAATGAATGCAAAACCGACGATTGTTTGATTCTTGATCCTGTTTCTTTTTTTAATTTTTTAATTACTTTCATTTCATCTTTCATCTGTGTAGTAAAAATTTGATGAGATTCGTGGAACTTGAAAAATGTTCATGCTTTGGATAAACTATTTCATTCGCTACCAGCTGCCATATAGGTAAGGAAAAATTGGGGGTAAAAATTTGTACTACATTTAAGAACAAGTGTTAAGAAATTACATGTGCGTACATTACGTATTAAGGCATCTTCATTTATTTTTCATCACCAAAGCGATAAGATCGATAAGAGCTGAAAATTTTAAAGATTCGTTTGACTCGACAAATGATAAAATTAATACACTAAAACGTGTGGACGCGCATTCAAGATCAAAGACAATGTGAAATTTCTCTTTCATGCTTTCACTTTTCTTTTACTATAAATACCTACGTTAAAGACGGCCTTACATTTTTGTTGGTTTTTCAAGTTCAAGGCGATTAATCTCATGATTCAGGATAGATATATATGGAAAATGCATTGCATAGTCAGTTCTTGAGTCACAAAATGTGTAAATGTGTGCTTTTGCGGTGATACTAATCGACATCGGAAAGTTTTTCTTATTGAATTGCAGCCAAAAAATTAAAGACAAGGAAAACCCACATGCCAATTACTAATTACCAATTATGAATAACATGAAGTAGTTGGACATTCTCTGTACAAAAACGTTGAGAATTTATGGCTTATCTATGTACCGTTCACAAGGCTACATAATAATTGGTATTTGGATGCATTTACTAGATTTTCATTAATTCGATGACACATGAAACAAACAAGCTTTCATCTCGGACCGACTTCAAAGTTTATTCTTGATTCTTATACCTTGTGCATTCCGCAACTGTCAAATTTTTTACAAGGCCTGATAGTGAAAGACGTGAAAAATGAAAAGGACATGGCATATCTAGTACCTAGTCTAATTTTTGAAACCGTAATTTTTGCGGTTTTGCTGCGATGCAACATAAATACGACAGAAAAAATATCGCACTAATTTGCAAATATGCAAATTTATTGTAAATAAATATTCGAATCAACGTGAAATTGACAACTACTGTCTTAAGACTGTGATTTCCCGTCAAAACCTTCAACACTGTCAGTTGTCAGACATGTTTACAAACAAATTGCAAATTGCAAACAATCGATTTTATTAAATTAACATGGAGCAAACAAAAAATTAAAACACAAAATAAATGTACTTCATCCAAAGCCAAACCGTATGTTTCCATACTTTATGATCTTTATGGTATGTTTTTCGTCGGCATAAGAAAGTACCATCTGAGTATAATTAATAGCTTTGCATCTTCTCTGTTCTCTGTTCTCTCTTGAAAAAAAGAAAACGAGTGACGTATGTACGTGGTACGTATTTTGTAGTTTTTTATACAAGTTAATATAATTAATTCTAAACAGAAATTTTTATGGGTTAGCTAGTCAGCACAGAAACTGTTGTACTCATGCAAATAGTTTACATAGAATGCAGAATCTTCAGATATGAATCTTTTCCACAGTTTATCATGCGTTATTATTTTAACACTGGAAATAATGTGCTTCCCTTGCCATGAAATACACCTATAACATCTAACATATTATAAGCATTTGAATTTTGAATAGTGGCAAGTGGCAAGTGAGAACTAATGACTATTGTAATTGAACTCTATACTACCATATATGTAATCCTCAAATTGGAAGACCATGGAGCATATAGTAATACAATTATATACTAGATATGTACAACTGACGAAAATTTGAAAATGAACCTAATTCAAAAATCGAGCATGTGTATTATGTATAGGTAGTCAAAAGTCAAACATCAAACACGTAAGCATGAGGTTCTTATTCAATAATTTATGGTAGTGAAGGTGAAGATTGTATCATTAAAAATAGCTGTGCAACCGCACCACATAGTGAATACTGACATGGAATCATAATATGTAACATGTGAAATAGTGCGACCGAGAACCGTTCTAGTTATCATCAAGAATCAAGTACTCAAAATACTTTGTATTGTTTTAAACTAGTATTTTACGCTACAAAGATTTTGAATTTCACTTGTTAAAGATGAACATGGATTAAAAGGATGCTGGTTTACTGCATCGTGATTTCATAAGCCGTAGCCGTATTTAAAACTTACAGTGAATACTGCATACAAACGACGACGTCAGTACGTATCACAAATCTTTTTGGTGCATTATTTTATCTGTAATCTATAATCAGGATCAAAATTTGCCCTTGAATTTCAAAAAATGAAGTTATTTTGAAATGCAGGATGTACTTGGCAATAACTTTTATGTGTAGTTTGTAGTTTGTACTTACATAAAAAATATACTGTTTACCTTACTCAATAGTATACATAAGTATACATAAGAATACATAAATAGTATACATAAGTTTTTCTGACGAAGGATGAGACATTTAAACACGCAAAGTGATGGTAAATATTTAATGTTGTATTTCATTCACTGTCGGGCAACAAAGATGAAAGAGGAGCAAATAGAGAATGTATCTATGACTTTCATACTTTGTAAATGCATCGAATGTTTTGCACCGCAGCAGTTTAATATTCCAGCACTCGAATATATTATATCATACATTTATATGTGCATGCTAAATATGAACCTTGAAAACATTTCTGGTGTAATTGGTATGATGTAAACATGTGATTTGTGATTTAAACATCGGTAATGCGTATAATATGGCATTTGATAGAGGGGTGGACAGAAAAAATTTACATTCAACTCTCCGTGACGGACAGGAATTTTGAAAACTTCGTGTCCATACGAGAAAATGTTTGTCATTTTGTCAAATTTTGGTAACTGACTGTCAGTGACTTTCTGACTGATTTAACTTGAACTTCAAAATTTCTAGATGATTTCATGGGGAAAATCATGATAGTCAGAATAAATAATAATAATTTGTCCCAATGACCTCGACTAAATTTCGATATTTTCCATTCTACCTGAATCGACTTTTTCTCTTGCAGGAAAATCTGCAGTAGTTTGTAATAATAATAATAAGACCAGAAACCAGAAAGCTGTATAATATACAGAATAATTTCAAACATGTACATTGTACATTGAACAAAGTACACATTACAAATGCATGTCAGCCATTCTACATTCGCATTCTACACATTAGGATGAGTTAATGTATTTAATAGTGGTAATACTTTTACCAAATATTGTCATACATTAAACATTTATACATGTCATTTTGATAACAGCCTTGGGACTTGTATTTTACAGCCTTTTATGTGTTTATTTCCTCCAGGCAAGTCTGTTTACCAATCACTTAATAAATCATGTACCATGTACATTGTATTTTATAATATGCTGTCCCATTTTAAAAATCAACAGACTAGAGTTAATGCGTAGTTGAGAATTAAAATAAAAAACATTTGTAAATATTAGCTAATAATATACATAGATACATAATAGTCAATATTAGGAAGGTTTGTCACTGTCATAAGGTCTGCTAGTTTAGTTAAATTTTGTAATTCCTACTTTCTACACTTTCCTAACACATCCCAGAGCAGCTTGGTAAAATGTAAAAGTTAAAAATATTTATCAATAATAAAAATTAAGACTTTTCAATTTTTTTAAAAGAAATGATTGATCATCTTGTATACAAAATGTTTCCTATATGTTTGTGACATGTGAATTTTTTATAGAGCATTTTCACCTTAAACAATTGCTATACTGTTTCAGGTAAGATTAAATTTTAAAAGGATTCCTCCTCTCTGTGTAAATATTATATATGTTGTCGATGACTGTTAAAACTTCGATGTTTTGAATTTTTAATGTGGTTGAAATGTCAGAAAGGTATACAGAGAAAAATCTTGAGGGAACAGAGAAAGATGACAGGCAAGCTGCACGCCACACACTACACACGTTCCTTCTTTCATGTAAATGAACAATGTACAGTTTCATTGACATTTGTGATTTAATTACATTAATTATTATAGCCATGGGAGTTTTTTTTATTTATTTACATAGGAGTAAACCACGAATTTCCTTGTAGAACATGAGTAGGGAGTAGGGAGTACGAGCTACAAACAACGAACGAGGAACAAGCATGCATGTTGTAATTTCCCTGAGATTCACCACCACAAAATACACAAAACACAAAACAGCAGATCATGTGGACTCCCCACAAAAGCTCAAAGAAATCTTCACCACTTGTCCACAAATCTCAGAGTCAAACATCAATTGAACACAAAACACAACTTTGTCGTGTACAGTTTACACATACTCAATACTCAGACCATGTACAATGTACAAAGAATAATTAAAGCAAATTAATCCTATATTTACAGTAATTAAGGAGGGAAAGTATTAAGACAGCTTGAAACAAGAAATGCAAAACAAAATGAATGCACAATCTACAAGTTTGAGAATTTATACTATGTAATTTACATTGGATGACCTTTTCTTTCATTTACCTGCCCTCGCCTTCATCATTCATCACGAATCACGACTGGAATATTTCAGTCGGAAAAATTTGAACACATGTCTTACTTTTCGAGAAACAACTCCATATTTGCTCTTTCCATGAACTCACGGAATAAAAATTTAAATCGGTCTTCAGTCCAGTCTTCAACAGTCAACATTTACATGTGCTATGTGCTATGTGCTTTGAGCTTTGACTTTTGACAAGTAAAATTACAAGAAATTGGAATAGGGTTTGTGCATGGTGCACAGAATAAACTGAAAAATAATATATAGTAATTAGATTTAAAACATGGAAGAAAAGCATACATTCACAGTTAAAATTGCTTGTTTCCAAATTTACGTAACATTTTCCTCTCATTCTACGTTTCCCAAATCTATATTCTATGTGCATCTTTTACTAACTAACTTGAAACAGGGCAAACTGAAATCCATTTTGTACGTTTGTTTTGTAAAAGTTTTCTGTTTTCATGTCAAACATACCAAATGTTTGCTTGTTCTTTTTGACAAGAAACCAAAGCTTAATGAATTAAAATTAGGTCTAAAAATTTAGAGTTGTGTTCGTATGTAGCTAAGTATTCAGTATACATGAATTCGATCTGAATTTTGAATTGACACAGTTCTCAAATATTTTTCCAACACAAAATAACCTTTCATGTTCTAAACTCTAAAACTCTAAACTACACACAATGCATACACACTCACATAAATTAGGAGATATGAGACTAATAGAACATGAACAAATTTTTGGTGGCATTTTTAAGGTCTGGTCTGGTCTCTCACCACATAAAAATTATATGGTAGAATTGATACAGTGGACGATTTCCCCTTGAATTTGTGCGTACAATCATCTCTCATCTTGCTTTTTATTTTATGTGTAATCGGTTTACACTCATTATTCATTCTTCTTTCCACGATGTACAAAGTTATACTACGTATTTACTACGTACTACATCCACATGTAGACCATACTCAATACTCCATACCTATAATCATAGTAATTTTTGGCATCATATGTATACACAATGTACAACGTACAATGGAAATTATGAGAATTGTGAGAACAGTGTTAATTTTTAAGTTTTAAAAGTCAAACCAAGCAAAAAATTACGAGATCAAGTTTAAATTTTGCTGCATCATATTTTAGATATCTATTTCATTTTGTTCATTTTGCTAAGCGTTGGTCTGTAGTCTCATAGCTGGTAGTCTGTGAGTTGTGGGTTGTAGGTATAAGGTCTAAGAGTCACGTTTACTTTGAAAAATTTAATTGCAATTTACGATTTGGTACAGTGGTACAGAACTACAGATAATAACAGACCCAGGCCAGGTATAAAGTAATACATGTGCATGTGCACTTAGAATTTAGAAGTGTATATGTGAATTGCGGTAATTCGATGTTTGATGTTCAATCACTAACAAATTGTACAAAATATAAAATATAAAATTGTAGCCAGATATTTAATAAATAATAGTACTGTATTTATGTGTGGCTTTGTTTGTTTAGAGTTTAGGTCAGTTGACGGTTGACAGAAAATTTCATCTTGTATGTTGTGTGCTGTATGGATGCATTTTTGCCTTTTACCTTTTGTTCAATGAACTAAAATGAAACTTATATCACTGACCGATACTTTCTGATAGCATTGGCCGTGTAAAAAACACTGTTTGTGTTTGTACAAAATTGCATGTACATTGTACAATGGACATTGTGTACTTTATTATATATGGGCTAAATAAACAAGGAACAAGGTAAACAGACAGAAAAATATATTATGTGATATATTGTGTTATAGTTTGCATTCAATGAAGGTTTATAAGCATTGTGCATGCTTGCATGAGTACATATCTATCTATTCTGTTCCGCAACAGGTATGATGATTCAGTATATACACAATACACATAATACGTGGGGATGAATGAGAAAATTACGTGTATATGAACTCAGATGTGGTGTATTCAAGTTATACAGGTATGGAATATGGAGTATATGCAAGCAGAGAAAATACATGTAGAGGGTAGAGTGTAGACTTTAGACTGTTTAGAATGTATAATGTACACAGAGTGGTATAGGTAACTCTTTCCTTACTGCAATTTTGTGACTCAATTCAACAGTCTTCATCTAGCCTTCGTGCAGTGCAGTGTACGTGCAACAATACGTAGACGATTTAAGTACGTGTGCCTTTTACTCTACATATTATACATTATACATGTAGTTGGATTTGTGTATTTTATTAAAAGTTTGAAATCAAAATTTTGGATCATTTAATTTACCTGTGTTCCCAGTTTCCAGTGCTACTTACAGTCTACAATCTAAAATTTGGTGTACTCGAATTTTACACTAAAAAGCTACAGTGAATAAAGTTTGAGATTAAACAGTGGAATTGAGTAGTGTCATTTTTGGGAAGTTATAATTAAAACTCAAAGCATATTTGATACTTGATTCTTGATTTTACGTAATTAGTGTATGTTTTTATATGCTTTTAATTCTCTGGATATTCTGGATAATCTGAGGAAACAGCATTGGTTACAGCAAAACGGTAAGTTGTCTCACAAATTTCAATATTATTTTTCACTCTTTAGAGAAAAAGTTGCTCTGAAACAGTTGCACAAATGTATGGTACATAAATAATTTAGTAGACTGGATACTGGGCCTATTTACATTTCATGTCAACACATAGAACACAAAATACAACAAAAGGTAAAAGTAATTAATGTAGAAAACTGTCATGTTTTTTCCTGTCAATAATTACTGCTTTATATCTGTATAGTAATAATAATAATAGGATACATATAGGAAAACTAAAATTTCTACTAAAACCCACATCATCTAAGTGCGTGCATGGATGGTTTTCACCAAAAAATGGCATTTCTAAACTATCAGGTTGATTATGATGACGTCTTTGTTCAGTTGAATGGATAAAAATACCACAACACACATACATAAACACATATTACTATATGAGTGTAGAGTGTAGTGTGTAGGCATTTAAATTTGAAACTAATGTCAAGTTCCCCATGGCTTTTATATAGATAGATAGATAGATAGATATGTAGCTTCAGTTTTTGTAGGCACAATTGAATTTTGAATTCAACATTTAACCAATCTCACATGTCTACATTTAGATACATACATGTACATTATAGACATTATGAGGATTGAGGATGCACAATGTACAACACACATATCACACATGCGATTAAAGAGTCAAACTGTTTTACTTATTTTCGGTACATTTGATATTACCTACAAAAACTACTTTTTACTGTTACTGTTTAGTAATATGTAATATGATGAGCACAGTACAGGAAGCTCATAGTACTTTCAAGTTGAAAGGCATGTTTAAGGAGCCAACAATGAGTTTTGTAAACTGTTTATGAAATGTACAAAAAAAACCTTGAGGACAGTTCAAGTTTTAAAGACTCAGACTCAAAGACTCTGTCTCTAAACTCTAAACTGCCAACTGCGGTTTTAGAATTTTTAACTTTCCTCATTTGACATTGATGTTGATATTGATATTGATATTGATACTGATGTTGTGGCTTCTACTTCTACTCCAATATACAATTTTCAATCTACAATGCTACACAAACAACAGCAACAAACCATGATGAAGGATGATGATGTGTGCATCGTTTCCAATTCCCGTTACATATTAGATTCACTGTTGATTTGTTTCTGTGTAGGTAGTGGGTAGGCATAGACAGAGCCATTACCCATTACCCACATTTTGTTGTGCTTACGTCCCTGGTGTCTGATGTCGAGTGTCTACTGTCTACGTGCAATGTGAGCTCCTGTTGTGCTCTTGTTGTGTCTTGTATCATGTATTACAAAATTATCTGTAAGTATAATCCAAACTCCAATTAAAGCAGTGAACTGAAAAATACTTGGTGGAGAAAACCAGTTATCTATTCTTCATCTCTAATGTCTAATGTGTAATGTGTATCTAGTATCCATGCACTAGGCAGTATCTATTTCAATACCATAGAAAGTTGTTGAGTTGAGTTACAGATAAACTACTGTAATATTAGAACATTTTATTGTTTAAGAAACTGATACATGTCCGCTACATCAGATACACGATACACGATACATTATCATCAGTTCACAGTAGTTCGTAATAGTAGATAAACCAAACCAAACAAACCAAACCAAGAAAATGAAACAAAGATGAAACTTTTTCTTAGTTTCCTTTTACAGGGTTTTTAATTTGAAACAACTGAAGGGAGAAAATGTTAAATGTGGTTAAAATGGTGAGTCAATTGTCTATGTACGGGGTGTATACAATTGTATACCTGTGTTTTGTGCTCCGTGTATTTAATATATGTGTGTGTGTAAGCGGGGATTTAATTTCATGCGTGTCTTCCGTGTTGTGAACTTGAATTCTCTTTCTGTCTCCTTTACTCGATTACTCTACTACACTCTATACTCTATATTCTGGTAGTAAAGATGATGGTTTCTTCTAATTTACCTTCATCATCTCTTTATACTTGGATATGCATGTGAGTAGCATTTGTCTAGTGTCTAGTTGACGGTTCGTATACCTTTACTTTTAATCTTACTCCAACGTACACACTATACACTATAAACACAAGGCACATGTATGTGGTATAGGAATAGTAAATAATAATAAGTACGGAAGAAGATTTAAAAGAGTAAAAGAGGAATGAAAATCCTCGTTGAGTCAAAAGACAGTCAACAACCAACGCAAGGCAATACAGTTAGGTGGTTACACACATATAAATATACATAAAAGACAAAAATTTTATGTCTATCTCCACTACCTAAAGAAAGACGAGAGTCATATGAGAGACATGAAACTGCATGCATTCATTTAAAAAACTCTACACTGTATATTGTATACTCTGTAGTACAATGACAATGAAGATGACGACGCTGCATC
The DNA here is from genome assembly GCA_034698265.1 of Sminthurinus aureus. NCBI lineage: Eukaryota > Metazoa > Arthropoda > Collembola > Symphypleona > Katiannidae > Sminthurinus > Sminthurinus aureus. The sequence continues at coordinate 16,168 of JAQGBH010001931.1, forward strand.
TATATGCTACATACATTCGTATTCTGCATCTAGCATATAGTATTCGTATGAATTTTATGCTTGCTGTATATCTTCAGTACATCAAACAAACCTTAATAAAAGATGATGAAGAAAAAGACCACGACGATGACAACGACAACAACAACGATAACCGCACCGCGTCTTCTTCTTGGTATGCATGAAAAATTGAGGAAAATAAATTTTATTGTATGAAGGAGCTGAGTGGATGAAGAAAATCAAGTAGTTGTGAACGTCGGCGAGACCGTTTATTTTCAGAAATATGATCTTCATTTAATTTCATTATCAACCAGCAAACAGTAACCAGTAACCAGACAACAAACGGATAAAGTAAAGTAGCCTCACTTGACTTTCCTCATATAAATTGGCAACCGACAACCGACAAAACATGCATTTATCTTTCCTGCTGTGCTATAAATTTCCACATTGTACATTGTACAATCTGTTTTTTCTCCATTTCAACTAACCACAGACTAAGATTAAGGTTAAGGTGTGCTCTGTGCTGTGCTGTTTGCTGAGATAGTAAAGAGCAAACTGTATAAACTGGATTTTCAGTCTCTCTGGCTTTCCTAGAGTTGACTACACAGTATAAACTATAAAATAAAAGTATAAATGTTGAGGTTCAATTCTCAATGTAACTTTCAATTTTGTGGGGAAAATTGACCAAAAATATCTATGTACAATGTGCTACGTACAGAGTAGTGAGTAGAGACTTTACGATTATTAGATTGTTCTAATAATTAGTACCAGCGGAAGAAATCCATTCCTCCGATTCAACATACATTATATTGTACATATACATATAAGTGTAGCATTCATTTGTTTGCCTGTAATATTTTTAATACATCTTTATACTAATCTAGATTCTAGATTCTAGTTACTAGATACTTCATCTCCAATCCCAAACCTTTCTCCTGATTTGAAGTAATTACATTTTTGATATTACCTAGCTTTGAAAACAAAGTAAACAAACCAAAGCAAACCAAGTAGATAAATGATAAATACACGGGTCATATTATTACAGTGTGTGGTGAACTCAATATAGGATGAAAAGAGACAGAAATGATGCTTGTGTACACAAGTAAATATATATATATATATATACATGTGATAGTTGATAGTTATCTGAGAGCTAAGAGAAAACAGTTCAGACAGATACGACTCCACATGTACAATGTACAATGTACATTTTATATTCTTGTATTAGTTACTCGTATCTCATATCATATGGCAGATTACAGTCGGTAGTAAAACACAAAAACACCAAATACACATTCAGAATTCAGTATCTGTACCTCGAATCCTGATAACGACCAAATGACAAAACCCCCTTGAGAGAAAACTTGTTTTTTCCCTAGTCCATACATTTTATTTTGGTTTATTTGTATTATCTTTGCTATTAAGAGTATTATTATCATTCTTATTATTCCGTCTTGATTCTTGATTCTTGATACTTGATACACATAAACACTAAACACATGCTTGTTGCTTGTTAGTTGTTATTTGTTAGTTCTCCTGGGTCATTTGTTCTTTTTCTTCCCTACGTTTATCATGTAAAATGTAAAGTTAGAGTTTAGAGTGCACTAAAAACAGAGAGTAGAAAAAAAAGAAAGGATACAGATCTGTAATAATCATTACATTTGACAGTAATGACGGACATTTTAGTTTCATTTCATCTTTCCTACAACGTACAATGTACAATGTATGTCACTGAACAGAGAACACTCAACTATCTAAAACTCCAAACTCCAAACTCAGAAAAGTGCAATGCTGTTTTTGGCTACAAGAATGCTTTCAAGAACTACACCTGTACAATGTACACTCAGTAGACTTTAGACTGTCGACAGTAGACGGAATTCAAGTTTTCATGTGTATTTATATATGTATGCACAAAAAATAGCCCTTGGAAAAAACTTCTCAAGTTCATCCATTTCATTTCGTCAATTTTAAAGCAAAAAAACAAACTTTTAATTTGCCTGGAGCTTTCATATTCCATACACCACATGGCATACAAAATACAGAGTATATTTTTTTGTTTTACATGTTTTAATAGATCTCTAAACTTTGAAACTTTGGACTTTCCTTATTCCATTGTCAAGAATATGACATGGTGCACTATACCATACACTACATCAGGCTATGCATGATATTATATTATGATATTGTGATAGCACGATATAATTAGTAAATGATTAGGCTTCAGGTTGATTTACCTAATTGAGAGTTCTGGTAAAACTCGAGTTTTTTTTGAATGACATAAAACATAAAGCATAAAGTTTTACTAGACTCTCCCAACTCTGTAAAAAATATGTACAAAGTACAAAGCCCATTCCTGTAAATATTTTAAACAATTTCTCTTGCTCTGTACTTTTGTAGTTCAAAAGCAAGCATGAAAAGTACAAAGTACAAATTTCAAGCACGTTTTGAATCTTGAATTTCAAATCTTCGTCGTTCCATTTAACCTTTGGTTAAAATTGTACCTGCAACGTACAATTTACAATGATAATAATAATTATACCTACTACAGAATACCGCATACAGAATACAGAATACAAAATAGAGAATGAAACGTAATTGTGTGTAATGATTAATCTGTGGAAATGTTTAAAGTCCTAAATCTCCTCTTGCCTTATCATAATAAGCTTGGTTCAACAATGTAATATTTTTTAGAGTTGAGTTCCAAAATCCAAGTTTCATATTTACTTACAAGATTCAAGAGAAGACAGAAAATTTTCAGCAGTTTATTTATTTAAAGGTAGCAGTTTGCATATTTTAACTGAGGAAAATGGTTAAAGTTTAAAGTAATGAGGCAAGTGCGTGTGCAATTTACTATGTACTATGTAAAGTGTATATAAAGTATAAAGGTGCTAGTTACTAGTTACAGAGTACAGAGATTTCCTGCTGTACTTTGTAACTTTAAAAAAGCAAGTTATAGTATTACACATTACTTAGCTTCATGCAGAAAAAATAATTGTAAAATTAATATACATTTCTACAGGAAAGTGCGTGTGTATAGCAAATAGTGTGTGGTGTGTAATGGAGACTGAAATTGTGAATCATGAAATGGAAAATGAAAAACAAATTCCGTAATTTGTATTTTGTATACGCCTTTCATTTAACATATATTAGTACAATTATGATACAGTATAAAGTATAAAGTACACCGTACAAATGAAGGAAATCTGAGTTAAGTGTAAGGCTAACTAACACACAGGTTGAATTTTGAATTTTGAATCATCTTGTAATTAAGATTGAATTGTTCAACTGCCCATTTAGATGATAAATCATATTTATGTAAATGTAAATATAAAATCTGTGTCGATGTCGGTGGTCTCCAAGCTCCAAAGCCCGGAATTTTCCGATCTTTCTTCACCTTATTTTGATTTTTGATCTGCACGAACACTGTTATTGCGATATGTAGTGTGTGGTATGCGATAACTTTCAATATTTGAACACGAGATGTAAACCACTCATGCATTCAGTATTTAGTGCACTGCGTATCTACTACCTACTATCTACATAAAATATATTTAAACGTGCCGTTTTCATTTTCAAAAGGATGGTTTCCATTCAATCAGTTTTCAGTTCTAATTCTGATAATATATTCAGTTTAGAATTCAGATGGTATGAAAAACTGTTTCCTGTTCTTACATTCTCCACCGACAATACGCAATGCTCAATGCTGAGTACTGCGTCCTGAGCAGCAGAGATCTGAATTATGACTCCGTTCAATTTTCAATGGAATAGGATGGCGAATAAACTAGACTTTCTAATGCAATCCCAAATATGTCGTTGGTCGCTGCTGCTTGATTGTTGATTGTAGACTGTAGATTGTACAGTACTCCAATAATTGTAAATTAACAAAGGCAAAGGTATGACGACAATTTCGTTGTGTATATCTGTGTATTGTGTATACACGATTAATTGCAAGTTTAACACTTCCTCTCCCACTCATTTAGTGATTGTCTCTAGTCTCTTGTCTCTCTCTAAAGAATCTAAAAAAAAATTGCAGCCTCACTATTTCACTTGTAGTGCAATGGAATGAACGATGGAATGGAAGATTGAAAAGGTACAAATGAAAGAGGGTTGAAAAAATTACGGTAATAATGCACACAATTCTTCAAGGTGAAGTCAAGAGTGACGAAAAATAGAGATACGAGAAGTTAGCTGTTTACTGTTTAATACTATGGAAGAGATTAACAGCATCAACAACAACAATAACAGTAAATAGTAATAGTTATAAATACTTCCTAATAATATCCTGATAATAAATAGAACAAAATCAAGTGTGAAATGTCTTTCCCCTCTCTTCCCTTTTAGTAAATTAAAGTAAAAAAGACATGAGACTTGAGATTAGAGAACAGATACTTGAGAAATCTAGTGTAATGATCAAACCATTTACTAATTGAACAAACTGCCCAAACTAAACAATAACAAGGAGTAACTAGTGTAGGTAAATCATGATATCATGAATCAAGGAACATGGATCAGTAGTACAGTGCACAATCGTAACAGTTAATTTTTTAGAAGTCTTTTGACTTTTGGGATAAACTTTAATAACTGGAGGTATTCACTAAATGTTAAATGTATCATGATTCATGATACCTGGTATTTGGTACTTTACTTTTATTTTTATTTTATACCGACTTTCCCTTTCACACAGCAGGTTCAGAATTCAGAATTCTGAATGATTCACATGATTTGTGATTTGTTCGACTTATTATGTACTTATTATTACGTGTATATGGTCTACGTATTTATGTACCGCAGATAATTTTGACTATCATAAAACATAATTTAATAGTCTATTCTTTAGAATGCAAAAGTTGCCTTTGCAGTTTGAAGTTTGTGGATAGTATAAAGTGTAAAGTACAAGGCATCACATCAAAATTCCTAGAAATAAACTCTGTTGTTTTGAATTCAGCTCTGAATTTGAAGTGAACTTTCTAGTGGTTAGTTAAAAGTTAAAAGTTAGACTTTAGACGTGGTACAATGGCAAATATAAAATAATTCCTCCTTAAATAGTCAGAGATCCTGACACTTACTTGAAATTTAAGTGTTATTGCGCTCATTTAGCCATTTTACACATGTACAAATTACCAGATACCAGACATGGAGATTACCATTCATGTTCAATATTCAATATTCATGTTGAAGAATAAAGAATGTCGGAAGTCGGAAATAAGTAACTCCAAACTCCAATGAATTTCAAAACCAACCACAATGTACAATATCCAATATTTTCGCATATGAATAATTTATTAAGCCTTCTTTGAAACATACATAAAGTACATCCCAAGCAAAACCTTGTCTGTAATGTAGAGTGTATAATGTATAGATGTCAATATTTAATATTCTCATGTTCTAAGAAAATTTATTCATCTGTCTTTCACTGTTTACTATTGAATCATTTTACATGGGTTTAAAATCATGTTTTTACCAATTTAAAATGTAACACAAGAACAGTAATTTTGAGGGCCATTTTAATTGACTCCAAAATCAGCTGGATTTTTCTTGAGTATTGAGTACAGTTTACGTACTCTATAATTTGATATTCCATTCCCTTGTTTCACAACAGGAGGTTTTTATGATTTTCCAAATATACATTTACTGGGTGAAGGGCATTGCATGCAGTATTCAGTATGCATGTTACATCTGTATTTTTATTTTGTATAATCAATACTACCATTTGGAATTTCGATTTCAGTGGGCCACAATTTATGTAATGTTACATTTCAAATTCCAATCGAATCCATTGCATTGGTCATAATTATACTCTGTCAATATCAGTATCAAAACCAATACATGATATTAATGATATGCATTAGTCTGTAGTCTCTAGTAATTTTCTATATTTATTTCATAAACTGTGCAAGAAACGAGAAGCAGAGAACAGACAAGGGACAAGTTAAATGCATGACATAACTTATGTCCAATAGAATTTCTAATCAATCATACTTTTCTCATTGCCACTGTACACTGTACAATATACACCACGTATAATGTACAACGTTCAACGTCCAAATGCCCAAGCTTAGATTCAAATTTATCATGTATTTATTATGTTATTATCTAATATCTATATGATATAATATATTAAGCATACCATAAAATATAATAACGTTATGCAAGTGAGAGAGAAGAGCGATCATTATTTAATCTATCTCCTATTATAAAAAGATTAAGACAGCTCTTGAGAAACCCATAATGGCTAATGAATAATGAGTAATGAGTATAGAACGCTGATGCAGGCTGCAATACATAATACAAATACGTAGAACGTAATATGCGAAATACAATATGTCTGTACGGTGTGCATTGCACAGATAGTTCTTTGACTGTTGAGAGTTGAGAGAACGAGGAGAGCGAAGGAGGTGTGTCGTGGTACTTTGAAATATGATTGATTTTTTTTCAGTCATCAGTTTTTTACATAGCTATGGTTTGTAGTTTGTATTCAGAGAGATGTGAAGGCGACTGTATCATTATTGACAGACGTACATTGATTTTCATCTACGCTCTACACTCTACACTCCACTTTGCTCTATACACAGAATTTAAGTTTCATTCATAATGTAACTTGACATTAACTTGATTTACCTTGATTTTACAGCAAGTTTATAAACATCTACAGTCTACAGTCCACAGTACAAAATACGTGTACTTGGTGCTTGGGTAATTTATCAATATTTTAAGTAGACTTTTAAGCAACAATTCTAAATCCAAATCCAAATGAAGGATTGGATAATGGACAGTTATGCAAAATTCTGCAGCCATTCACCATTAATCATAATCCATAATCCAAACCATACATTTTGCATGCATCATGGATGACGAATATTTTGAATTTTGAATTTTGAGCAGTACTCGTAAATCTGACTTGAGATTTGAATACTACGTGTTTGGTGTTTCCATTTACGTATACACATATACATATACATACACAATACAATGACAACTGTCAAATGTACTGCCAGAAGCTAAAAATGAATTACAGACTTTTTCACTCGGTAAAAATCCCAATGTGGAAAAGGCTTAATTAGTGAAATGGGAATTTGAATCGAAAATCTAGAATTGAGAATCGAGGAATTCATTAGTACAACGTCAAGGAAGAAAACAGGCGAGAAAAAAACGTAGGGGTTTTTCATAGGCGTTGCTGTAGTTTGTCGGTTGTCGTCCAACATTCCCTTACCCCATACTAATATTCTCCTTTGCAATTTGCTATTCATAGATGCACTCTATACTCCATACTCTACACTTTTATTTTTCTGTTCGCACAGTATAAATGTAATCCCGACGAGGATTGTCAATTGTCAAAGGAAGAATTCTTATGATTTTGTACTCTTTCCTCTCTGTGGCTGTCATTGACTTGACTTGTCTCGTCTCGAGTCTCCACTCGAGTCTTGACGTACAACAATGCGGCAGCTACCACCGCCAAACAGATCAAACCAAATAAGTAAGTACTGAAAGTGTTATTCATATTCATTCTATTCAAATGATTCAAATGAACTCGATTCATCATACATGCCTTATCTGCGTTGTGCGTTGTACATATTGGCTTGATTCTCAAATTATTTTTAGTATGACTATTGTACATTGTATATTGTATTGATCATTGATCGTTTTTCTATTGTTGCTTGCACTCTTAAAGTTTTTTAGCTGTGTATAATGTATGATGAAATTCAAAGTTGTAAAGTTTCCACGTCTAAAATCCTGATTCAATGTTCAGTGTTCAAAATTGAATCAGACATCAAGTGTGTAAATAAAATTTCATGGTAATTCTATCCTAATGAGGCCAAAGAAAATATGATTGTTGTTGTTATTAGTATTGAGTATTGAGTATTGACTTTTGACTATTACTACATTTTATTATTGGTGTTATATTTTGTTGTTGTTGGGGTGTTGGAACTTTTGCATTCCGTTCCATACGCCTTTATAAATAATAAATATGTAAAATGTATTTCATATTCGTATTTGTTATAGTGTATTGTTGAATAATTCGGCAAATACATGTAAACGTCTAAAAATTCCTCCCACAACAAATACATTTGTTCAGTGTTCACATATCAAAATCAACATCAAAACCAGCATGTACGTTCAGACATATCTGATAGCTCATCTATCACACATCACATGGAACTGAAGTCTCCTCTGCCTTGTGTTCTGTGAAAAAATTGATGGATGGATGAGTAAAGTTTTGACTTGGAACTGAATGCTGAATGAATACTTTTGATTTTTGATGCTTCAGGTTTCGACTTTATTCAATCAACTAGAACGTGCATGTATCTTTTCCCTTTCGTTTCCATTCATTTCATTTCATTTTCATTCCTGTTTATTTTGTTGTTATTTACTACGTATTATTTACATGTGTAATGACGGATGCTTGCTGTCGTTGCTGCTGTTGCTGTTGTTGCATACAGATATTTTGTATTCATGTACCAACAAGCAACAGAACAACACACATTTTGTAGTCGTTCACGCAATCGTTTTTAGTTCAATATTCACTGTTCACTGTTCACTGTGAATCTTTAATTACCATGATAAATATGTACTGTTGACTCTCGACTGTAGACTGCCGAGTTCAAAATGTAATAATCTATAGAATCATATAATATCATATGTAATACGTACTTTTTATTGTATAGTTCACAGTGACACTTGTAAAGTGAAGAGTCGTGCATAGAACATGGAACATAAAGTGCCAATGCAATTCATAGCATGAACAAACGATTGAATTTCAGGAATCGTCAATCCTACGACCTACTGTTTTATTATGTGTATCCTATACGTTCTACATCCTACACCCCAGAGGTTTTTGTATTTTGTAAAATGAGATACAGTATTGTACACCAAGTATATTTATAAACAGTGAAACGGAATCGAAAAAAAATGTGCTAGAAAAGTAAAAGTGGTAAATCATCATTAAACATTTTAAATTACTATTATGTATTACGTAATGTGACGGCTCTGTCGGTAGCCGACAGCCGACAACTTTGTGCGAAGAACAAACCAACTACAAACTGTAAGTAGATATGTACAAAATCCCAATCAAATCAAATCAAATCAAGACAAAGTGTAATGTAATGAGGAGTGATGTAATAAAAAAATAATGATAATGGAGTGAGTGTAATAGAGTGTGTCTTTTACCTCGGAATCGATTGGATAGAATAATTATTATTTTTTTGAAAGGAAAAACAAAGTCGAAAGTAGATCATACAGAACACCCCCAAAAAGAGATGAGACGAGAAGTCTAAATCACGGTTTCTCTGTATGTATTTTCTGTATGAAAACTATACAGACAGCACATGGCTAGAGTCTAGAGTCTACAGTCTAGAGTGTAGATTCTAGGGTTTAGAGTTCGAAGGATACGGCGCACAATCAAGGGAATTTGTGAGGAGTTTTTTAATTAAAACTGAGTCATTTTGTCTTTGGTACTCTGAATTTACAGCTCAATCAAATCTCAGGAACGAAAGGAAACATGAATGCAATTGTTTGAGATTTTTAACTGATTCAGATAAATTAACAAGAAATGTCAAATTTCATCCACCCTCTTGATTTGGTGGTGGTGTTTCAATCTTGCCTTGGTAATTGATGCACAATTCAAGTACTTTTAGCCATGTGTGTACAAAGTACAATGTAAGATGTGCACTACATTGTGAATTGTAAAGGTATAAAAAGAAGGATAAACAGTGAACATGTGTTTCTCATCCCTCGTGTATTTTGTATTTATTATTCTTTATTTGTACTCCTTATATGGAATATGGATTGGTAGTACTCATACTCATGAATTGCACTTGGTTATTTGGAAAGAATACAGTGTTTTCCAAACACTCCATTAGTTTTTATGACCACATCTTAATCATTTGTTCATTTTAAGGCTGCTGTCTTGACTTTTATTTAGTTTAGATTTTATTACAGTTCACAAACATCAGATCAACTTTTGTCCTTTTTCATGTGTTATGTTATTTGTGACATACGGTGATTTTAATGTCTTTAATTTTTCATGTACATGGGTTTGTGTTTTGAGGCTTGTGTCTTGACTCTTGTATAAAATTTCTAAACTATAAACTCTACTCTCCAAAATCAAAAATGAATGGAAATGATACATTTATTCTGCCTTGTAATTCGTTACGTTCTGCGTTCTCCGTTCTCCGTTCTACGATCTAGACAAGCTTGTAAAATCATTTCTTGTAACAGTCGTACGTAGTTATTACTGTAAATGGCGATTAATTGATCAAGTACAATTAAACTATTATGTTTTTGGTTTTTGGTTTTACAGTCAAAGTCCTTAAAGGAACATTATTATACAATAAAAATGATTATGAATCAAGAATCAAGAGTAAAAGTCCTTATGTGGAAACTAGTCAAATGTTATAAAAGACACCGTCAACCGTCAACCATATCTACAATTAATGAAATGGAATATCAACGTAATAAATTAATGAGAGGACATTAAATTCTCATTCTCATCATCATCATCAAGTTGAGAGTTTAGAGTTGAGAATTGAGAGTGAGCGTTATGACTTGTGGCTTAAGACGTATGACAACTACGATACAAAACGATATAGGTAGGCTAAAAGTTAGAAACCTTGTAAAACTTCACAATTTTACACATTTAAAACAGAGGTACATACATTTTTGATTTTTGAGCTCAAATTTTATGCATGATTTGCATTTCATGGAAAGTATCGGAATTGAAATCGAAATCGGAATCCTAATCCATGTGTACAATGGACGAGGGAAAAAGGGAAAAATATCCACTTTTTATTTCAACTTGATTGGTCGGATTCAGTTGATTCCCTTTTTTATTATTTATTTCATTCCCATGGAAGTCAAAAGACTTTTCCTGTCTCTGTATCTATATGAAAATTTTAACTAGTTTTAAACTCACACGCTTCCTTTAGAGTCCGGACAAAATATATATCATAGGAGCAAAGTGTGTACATGACTATAGACTATAGACGAAGAGGTACATAATTTATGTATAAAGTGAAATGAAATGAAGGGGAAGATTTTTCTCTTCATATCCAGTTCATTTCCGCTGATAAGGTGAAATATATCATAAATGTACACACATACCTGTACCTCCACCATGAAAAAATTGGAAAGAGAGAAACAGGCAAAGGGTTAAAAGTTTAACCTAAAGTTAAACCATCGTGCAAATGTGCTGCAACCACCACCGTCAAACGTCAGAAGTCAGAAGTTTGATGAAACCTTCAATTTTTTAACAAGGGGTATAAAATACAAAGTACACGTCTTTGGTTTGGTATAAAATGTGTACGCAGTGTACACAAACCTTCTTTTTCCTTTTGACTATACCTGGGTGTTTAAATTGCCTCCTCGTCACATTTATTGTATATTCAATATTCACCCAGGCAAAACAAGAGTCTTTTTAGTTTTTTGTATTTTTTTGTATGCAAAACATAACGCTGTACACCTACGCTCTGTATCTAACAAATAGTCATGTTTATAATGCATAATGTATAATGTATAATGCGTATAAAATGTATCCATATCCAAAATAAAAAACAGGAAAGTATCTAAACTCTAAACTCTACACTGTACAACTGTTAAAACATTTTAGAGTTAACAATGTTCTTTTTGTCTTATGTCTTGTCTCTTTTGTCTGTTTGTGTGTGTAGTGTGTATATTAGAGTGACTTAAATTTACATGTTTTCAGAAAATTTAAGTCAGCACCCCGTCATATTGTTCCTTTTGATGTAAAAAATGATCTCTGAAAATTTCAGTTCATTAA
>JAQGBH010001932.1:0-27930 GCA_034698265.1 Sminthurinus aureus
ATTTTAACGTGCTCCAAATGTGACGATTTGACGTGATTTAACGAGAGTAAATAAAAACGTGATGGATGAAGTGAAATAATGTTGGATCCAACATGATTTCACTTTAATCGAGACCGTTTTTTCCCAGAGTGTATCTGTGTATGATGGTATGATGATGATGTGGATATGTACATCCTTTTCCTCATTTTCCATACATAATAAACATTAAAAGCAATTTATGAATGAACCGTGTTGATTTGCTACATTTATCGGTGACTAAATTTCTTAATTTAATTCTCTATTTCCGTCAATATACCATAATACAATGCATAATGCAGAACACATGCGATTTGATAATATGACACGGCTATTATATTATGCATAATATATATTTAATATTACTATGACATATTATGATTGTATTATAGTACAAGTTTAAGTTTTAAGTGTGATATAGAATATAGAATATAAAATACAATTCTTTACTATAGCCTGTACATTATGAAATTACAGCCCTATTATATTACGATGAGGAATAGTTGTAAGTTGTAATAATATTATAGTAATGATATTGTTGTTTTTATTATGCCGTTGTTATTGCATACAACATACAGTTTGAATACTCAATACTCACATTCCATCACAATCAGTATTTAAAATATGTATGCCGTTTACAGTGAACAATATTCGCTTTAGTATCTCAAACACATGAACTCACGCATAAACACAAAATCCATGGGAATTATGCGGAAGTATCTTATTACATACAATGAGTTTACTTGTACATTCCACATTCTACATGAAAGAGGGAGGAGTGAAGGAGAAGGAGGAGAGGCTGATACTCTATATCTTTTATTGATGACTACATTCAACACTCTCTGTCAATTAGCTTTATAAAGTGTAAATAATGTGCAAATGTCTTTTCTTGCTCTTCACTATATAATTATGAACCACATCAGGATAAATATTCGTTTGTCGTTCAAAATGAACGATTGTTATTGTTACTTGATTTAATGCAAACTAATCAATAGCTGTTTTAACAATAATTATTTAATAACTTTATTCTCTTTGTCTCTTTTTCAATAATAACTTACCATCAACAGCACATACAACATACAAGCCTACATACTACCTATACCATGTACAAATTCTATGAATTTGGAGTGTGTAGGATCTCGAGATTTGCATTTTTATGTATTTACACAACATTTACAAGATTTTATTACACCGCAAAGTAAATATAGATCAAGAACAATCATGTAAAATGTAGGAAATACTGCTCCATGTGTAAATCGGAAATTGTATAATAATTAATAAATATGTAATTGGCAGAACACAATAACAATGTAGATAATATTTCCAATGTCAATTAAACACATAATCAAAAAAAATTATTATTATTATGGAATATTCTGTCAACATGCTTTCATTGAAAATTGTCATAGTCAAGCCGTGTGTCAAGTCAAGATAGAGAAATGTTCATTGGCCTTATTGTTATGAAAATCAATTTACAAATCAATTAGACAACAGTATAGTGAACCTATAGAACAAAATTCGAGCTCTAATTAAGAGGAAAATGAGAATAATAATAATTTGTTACTATAAATTATATAAGCTCTGTAACCTTGTACGATGAATTTTGTACAAAAAAAAATAATCAAACCCAAGAAACTGATTCGATTGCAATCTGATGCACTTCAACTTGTATATCGTCATTGTCGGAAAAATTACCCTGGGCAATTATTCTTTATTATTTTTCGTGAGTACTGTGTGCTGGGTAATTGTTCGCGCAATGACGGTATGTATGCATATACATTGCACCGATTAAACAAACACATATAATGGCACTATATGTAGAAGTGAAGTGACTGTACACATAGAATATAGTGCACATTCGTATATTAAATCGTAGTATGAATGAAGTATGAATTGTCATTAGAATGTCTTGTCAATGTTTTTTGTTTACAGTTATGTGTTTTTCACAGTATTAGCTTTTGCACAGGAGATTGCCTTGTTACATAAAAATAATTATGTGCAAAAATGTGCTTGAAAAGGACTCAAATGAAGATGATCACTTGTCAGTTGTCAGTATGACAGAGACTTAATAAGAATTGAGGTAATGGAAACATGAATGTGGTAATTTTGAGTAATTTATATCTTGTGAGCCTTTATCATCCTCGTTGACTTTGACTTTGACTTCACATAATACGTATTATGTTGTTAAATAAATTATGATGGTGAGAGAGGAAGAAGGAAGAAAGATGAAACCACACACCAAACTACGTACACAGTAGCCCGATAAATAACTTCTGAAAAGGAACTGTATACAAGATGCCCACGTATCACATACTTGTTCTCGTACTACTCTTATCTATGCACTATCAAAATCAGTTGTTTTAACATATCCCAATACATAGCTCATTTACATTTAAAATTCAACATAAGCAGACATCAACTTTTCTCTCAAATTCGATCGTCTGAAGAAGACGTCTTCATACCATTCCAAAAAGTCAAGTTTTTGGGTTGGTATGAAGTTTTTTAACTTTTTTTTGTGATAAAAAATCTCATTCACATTAAGTGTTCATCTTGTACAGATTGAAACACTTTACCAAATATTCGTATTCGTGCAAATAATGTGTGTGTGTATGTATTTAATATTTACACATGTAATATTATGCATTTTATTCCTCACAATATCAACCACATAAAACAACTTGTGATACATTTGAAATAATGTAAACGCTTTAGATACATAGTGGATATGAACACAGTTAATGTGTAGTATTTGTAAACGTGGACTGTCTTTAACAAAACAATGTAGCAAGTTGCGTTTATCGTACATGTTACACTTATGCATGTGGAGAGAGATATGTACATCATATTGATACTGCAACTTCTCTCCCTTTGTATCTTTCCTATCACAGAACTTGTATCTATCCATTACATTACGTTAAATTAGAATGAAATGAAGTGGAATGTATACATTACACGTTATACACACAAGTTGTTCATCTCATAAAGATGTAGTCTATAATCTTAACGAGCAAGTAATAAATATGTAGAACGGCGATTTTGAAGCACTTAATAATTACAATTACAACGATTTGCTAATTGTACGGTTGCTCTACTACAACAAGCACTACTACAAACACTACAAGAGATAATACATAATCTTCGGCGGTTTACAACCTCTCAACTACCAGTACATGAGAGTAAATGAATGAATGTATGATGGTCACCTTTTTAACTTCCCAAGCTTCTACTATCTGACTACTGACTACATATCTACCACCAAAAAACAACAACATGAACAAAACAAACCAAACAGCATTCACCTTTACCCACATCCTCATCCACAATCCACAATCCACAAAAATTCACAATCCACATCCATGGAATAATAATGAAGACATAGTGGAGAGTAAACTGCATAATATGTGAAATGTAAAATTTATAGGAAAATTAAAAAGTTGTAAAGTTTCAAATACACACTCATTATTAAAGTTGGCTTGAGTTCATCAAAAAATATCAAAATCAAAAGATCGCTATCATTTCCATGAACGTGTATCCACACACATACATGTTTTCCTCGTCTGTCTCGATCTCAATCTTTGTCAGTCACTTGAATCTTGAATGTAGCCCCATGGCAAATTCATATAGTGGTAAAATATCAGTAGCTGTGATGCAGTGTGTGGCAGTAGCCAAGAGTCTCTTGGGTTGTAAGTTGTAAGTTGTAATATCTACACAGACTATTACATATTTGACAGGGTGCAAGGTGATGCATCCCTTTCTTCCTTTCTACATGTATACACACTACTTACAGTGTATATTGTAAAATATATATCATGAACGACTTGTTACTCTCTTATTCTCTCACCTTACGAAAATGCAGTTTCCATACGTATACAAATATATGTAAGAGTGCGTGAGTACAAACTACAAACGTGAAAAGATTGGACAGACTAGACGGAATATGAAACCGTGTGGAATACAGATTGAAGGAAGAAGAAGAAAAATAAAAAGAAAGAGCAGAGGAAGAAAACGTTAAGGAAAAAAAATGAAAAACTACGCAAAGGCAATTAATTCACCATCAAATTTACTCTCAAGTTGTGCTTTCAACAAGAAAATAATAATAACAATGGTACAGATCTACGATCTACTGCATGGAAAGGACGGGGATGTTTACAAACTTGTGAAGAACAAGAAGAGGAAAATGAATAGTAGAAACGAGTTTTTGAGAAAAATCTCTCATTTGTGTCATGTATGTGCGTGACCACTACATTATCTATGATTTGTCTTATATACCATTTGTATGCAAATGGGAGTTCCTAATTGATGATCGATCAAAATTGTAATTCTCACAATCGATTAACTTGACTCAAGTATGTCTGTCTACACACTCGTCATGTGACTGTCAATCAGCCCATCGTCTTCTCATTCTTTTCCTTTTTAGTAGGATGCTTGATACACTGATACATACTATAGTACCACTTCTTCGAATTCTCAAAACATAACGACGCAATTACTGCGAATTGGAAATAAACTCCTATAGTTTTTCATTGTTAATCTGACAATTTACTCGTAAATGCTTTTATTTTACTAACAAACCCAACTTGCATACAAGTGTAAATTCAAGTAATCTAGCAGAGCGAACACACAGGAGTTTATTGGACCCATGTTAATGATAATGTTAATGATAATTATGAATTAAATAAACGCTGTTTGTTTCAAATATCCAAATATTTATGACAAATATTAAAATTCACAGTACCATTTCACTTGATCACCTCAGTCAAAGACGAATATTCTTACAAATATTTGGTCAGAATGCATTCAAAAATAATAGAATAAAGTCTTTGGCTGAACATAATAACTTCAAATATAAGTAATACTTTAAATTTGAGTATTATTTAAAACAAATTTTTGAAAATTAAGAAAGAAAAAAAGTAAATTTTAAAATAAGCACGTACCAAGAATATTTAATTACAAACAGTTAAAACCATGTTCCAAGTAATAATTTGTTTTGGAAAACTCGTCACCGTCACTTGTCATCGCCATCAAACACGGAATAAAACTGACTGTTCCTACTTTTATATCAAAAAGCACTTTATTTTTAAATAAGCTGATTGCATCAACCATCCAAGACGAAAAAAGAATCTTGAGAAAAATACATTTCTTCATTTCTTGCGTAAAAGATGATGGTAGAATAACGAAAACTGATCATGGAAAGATACAATAGCGTTAAATTTTTTATATGTGTTTGCAATGTAACATAGTTATAAGTCTACCTATTTAAGTTACTTTTTATATTCTTAATTAAGTGTTTCTGGGGGAGGATAGGTCTAATTTTGACTAACTCGGTATAACACTATAATCAAGACAAATAAATAAATAAATAAATAAATAAATAAATATACGTTTTAGGTAAACCATGTGATTGTGTGTGTGTGTGTGTGTGTTTGTGTATGGATTAGAATTTCAAATTGATTTCTTCAACACGGGAGAGCAAATAAAAACAGTATATAAATGTCAATTTTGTTTTGAAATCTGGGTTTTTTTTCCAGATGATTTGGTCTATTTATGATTGGAAAACAAATAACAAGTCCACCATACGAAACAAAAATTGTTTTTGGATTGAAGTGTAAACACTAAACAGTAATAGTTATCTGTAGTTAAGAACGGTACATTTTTATTTTAAAGATAAGAGAGATGAGAACGAAACGTCAAGTTTTCAATAAAATCATAAAAACCTTCATTTTCCTTTTATCATACTTTACCGTCTACTTTTTTTAGTAACAGCTGATGCAAACGTTCATGCTATACATATTTGCAATGAGTAAACATCAATCAGAAAAGTGTTTATTGTGGTCCCTATACATTATTTGTCCAAGCTAGTTGTTTATCTGTTTATCAGAGTAAACAAAAAACATGGAAGTGGCGCAAGAGTAAAAGTATAGTCAAGTCCAGATGATGTTCTATCCAAAAATTTTGTATAATATGTACATATGTCAACAAAGACTACAGTGAAAACTTAACATTAGTGTTAGATAACAGAGTAATAGTACACACTACACAATACACGCCACGCGCTTTCTTCAGTCTTCAATTTATTATATACATGCATAAATCAAAGAAGATACAGGACATGCATAAGGCATAAAGGAATTTTTTAGTGGGAAATAATAACACAATAGGAATAGTAATAATAATTGTCGCTAGGTCATTCGTTATACCGGTGGTCATCTCTGGTCTCTTTAATCTTTAATGCCGTCCACAAATAAATGGACAAGATGAACAAACGAAAAAGAAGAAAAAGCAAAGAAAGAAACATAAACCTTCGTCAACTGCCCCCATGCTGAGATGAGTCCACACAACAATTCACGCCAAAAGACGCTACACGCTACACACATCACACAGACAGACGGACATAAACACACACACTTTCATGTATGCAGTATGTACACAAATTTAGGGACACATATCATATTATATTATTATCCCTATCATCATTGTCATATCATAGGGTTTTATGGTTTGAAAATTTCACGTTTTTCCACTTAAATCTTTACTGGATTCAACTGGAAAAGTAGAAAAAAAAATAATATAGAAGGAACAACAGAAACTACGTAATAAACTAACTATATACCACTTTTCAACAAAAAAAAGTAGATAGTAGATACACACATAATGCTTACTCCATACTTTTTCCCTGTTTATCTATTCTACTGTTCTTTGCAAAACTTATCTCTTCCGTTCCGTACTTTTACGTTTGAGGAAAAACTCTAATCTAGAATCAAATTTTGATTTAGTTTAAAGTTTGAATTTGTTGTTATTCCTAACAGGATCTTTCATCATTCATCAAATATCTGGATTCTGGATTGAACTGGCTTATATTTGAAAATCCAACTAGTTTAAAGTTGAAAATACCATATCATATAAAGGTGAAATGGAGTAAAATATATCTATGTAAAAATAGAAATGTACAATCCAACTTTTTTTTCTCCTAACCTTTGTTATTCTCCTTTTATTCAGGTTTCAGACAGTGCGAGGGAGAGAACGAGCGAGCGAGAGGAAAAGAATGATTCAGGGGAAATGTGTGTGTAACTCATCCGCTTGAAATCCGATTTAATTTCATCAACGCGTATCATACACATCAAAATCAGAAAAGGACAGATGATTTACTCCGCTCGGATTATTTCGTTGGTCCATTCATTCATTTCTTACTTTTTCTTCTTTTTTTGTCACATTTCATTTTAGTTTAGTTTATTTCACTTTATTTTATTTTTTTTAAAAAAAGCCTTTTCTCCCACAACTCCCGTATAGTTTACATTTCGTGATATATTCGTCTATAGCTCAGTTTCGTTCGACTACTTAGACTTTGACGACTTACAATAAATAAAAATACACAAATCAAATCATGTGAGTAGTCCTCATATATACATGTAATAGAAACATAATACATAATCTATACACTACAACTGACTGTAATACTAGTCCAAACCTTGGTAATACATAATGCTTCTAACGTGCCGTACATATTGTATAATATTTACATGGATTTTTTTGTCAGAACGACAAAACGAGCTGCACATACGGCATATGGTATGCACAACTGTGCAACAAAAAAAGTAAAGGATAAAAGCAGACCTTCATCTTCAGTTTTGAGTTTTGACGATTATTTGAACTGTTTTCTCCTCTACCAGACTCTACTACTTTTGACTGGTACTTGGTATTGTATACATGTGCACAGTGATGTTTTTGGAGTTTGAATTTCAAAAGCAAATGCTCAGTTGACATATCATAGAATGTCATCATCCTGTCCTATTTCGTTCACTCTCTCTTCCTTCTAGTATCTAGTACGTGTTTTTCTATACTGAGAATGTTGAAAAGGAAAAACCTGGTTTTTAGGAATTCACCATGTCTTGTTCTATATTCAGTTCTCATCGTGATCTTACTCTTGTCTAAATTCTGTATATAACATATTAATGACTAACTCGTTCTTACTTTAAGGATATAAGAATGCGGGCGGAAATTATATTATTACGAGTAAATGGATAAAAAATAAAGTAGCATAATGCTCACAACTAACAGCCAACACATGCATTTCATCATATATAAAGACATTTAAGCACACAAAATTGAGAATTGAGAATGGTAGTAAAAAATGAAAAAGAAAGGGGTAGACATTAGAAGGAAGAAGAAAGGGAGTACATAAGAAGGATGACTGAATAAGTCGTCTATTTCTAGTCAATGCAATGTGAGGTTCAAAAACTGTTTCTGAGGTTTGACTTTTTCAGTTTAGCAAGCATAGGGCACAGTGTTCAAATCCTAAATAGTGAGCAAGGTAATACATTTCAATACTAAATAATATTATACAAGTTTTAAAATATAGTGTAATAAGTAAAGTAGAGGGTGGTTTCAAAAAATTTGTTTGACTTTATGTAGATAATGAACACATATGTTTGAGTTTTACATAAACTGATGCTTATGTATTTTGTATTCATGGTTTTTTTTGTTTTGAAGATATGTTTATAATATATTTATATAGTTGCAGTAGCAGTAGTAGTAGTTTTCGACTTGTTTTCCCTTGCTC
Source organism: Sminthurinus aureus (assembly GCA_034698265.1). Classification (NCBI taxonomy): domain Eukaryota; kingdom Metazoa; phylum Arthropoda; class Collembola; order Symphypleona; family Katiannidae; genus Sminthurinus; species Sminthurinus aureus. Next base: position 8,573 of record JAQGBH010001932.1, read on the forward strand.
TCTCTGTCTTTCCCAGCTTTATTATACCGCCACCACACGAAAAATTCATGAACAGGGAGGCAGTGAGGGAAAGAGACTTTATAATATATAATAATGCATTGTGGATTGTGGAACTCGTATCTCGTATCGTACAACTTTTGGAGCACAGTGAACTGTACCTATTCTTTAATATTCTATTCATTTCACGCTTCGTTTATGGATGAACGTTTGAACAAAAAAGTAGATATCCGATAGAAAATGGGGCTTTGCAGCTGGTTTGAATTGCATTTCACTACATTATTACATTACATTACATTTGCGTTCTATTACACATATTGCATCACAATCTAATGTTGTAGTAGTTGTTTTTTCTCTATCTCATATAGAAAACGGATGGCATTTTATTTAGAATGCCGCCGAGGTAAATTTAACAGATGACAGACAGTCAACTGCTGATAGCTTTGACTCAAACTGAAAATTTAAAAAATTAAAACCTCCAACTTTTGAATGTATCAGAATAAAATTATACTTAAAATACAACCAGAGAAAGAGGCAAATGAATACGAAATACGATAAATTCTTTCTCATCTTCATTATATTTTTATTCTCAGTCTTACTGTTTATTCCATTTCTTTTACTCTAATTTAAGACCCACACACAAGCACAGACAAAAACACAAAAACTTGAAGAAAATTATGATGCATCCATTAATTTAATCAAAGGAATTTAAGTATTTGTTTTTTTAACTGTTTGCATACATTATAATGTACACAATAATATATTTTATGTATGATTTATCTTTCTAAATTTTCCATTTGCTACTGATAATTAAGCCGTAAAAACAAAGTCAAGAAAAATAAAGAAAACTAAAGCCTTTTTAAAAATACTTAGCGTTGTTTCTCTGTGGGTAAAAGTTAGGAACACACTCATTCAATCATTAATTCCTACTTGGTTTTTCTCTTGTGTTATGTATATTAATATTCTGGCTATTAAGATTTCCCTTCCTCGTTCATTTCTCTCTCCAAAATGCTTTCCTACTTATCTTAGTTTAGATAACTATCCATAATCTGTAATTTTATTTCTCTCTTTATGTTTTCAGATAACACCAAAAAACAAAATAAAACGGGAGGAACAGTCATTATCATAACGATTAAGATATGTGCCATCTCTTAAAGATTTTTACGACGAAAGGACAAGAACCTGTCGCCACTTCATACATTTATAAGTGCTTGTTATATTTTTTGTAATTTCATGCACTTACTGACAATCCCTGCAATCACTGCCACAATTTTAAAATGTAAAATGTAGATTCTCAGAAAATTTGGAGTCGTAACTTTATTAAAAATATAAAGGGTTAAAGGGAAAAGATATTTCAATAAATGTCCTTGAGATTTGAGATGGATGAAACAATGAAAATGATAACATGTATCATTATATTGAATAGGTTATCTGTTATCTGGTTTCTGGTATTCCTGCACATATCTTGATTTCTGTTTCTTTTGCACGATCAGCGTGGCAGACAAATGATGAGAGATATAAAGTTAGTAAGCTCATTCATTCGATGTTCAGTATAATCTAAATGTAGAGATGATGTGGGGAACAGACAGGTATAGAAAGTAGCAGACAATCTTTTACTTTACCAAACTCCAGGCTTTTTTTTCTTTCTTTGGATGATGATAATTCTTGGAGACTGTTCAACTGTTCAATGCAGAGACAGGACAAGAGGCAGTGAGAACAAGAGAGAGAGAGAGAGAGAGAGAAGTTGGAAAGAGAAATGGTTTGAAAAACGAAAAAGGATTAAATAAATGCAAAGATAAATCGGACTGCATCGATCAATTCCCCATGGTTCCGAAAATCCATAGTGGCAACAGTTGAAGTTAAAAAATGTCCAAGCTGAACCAAAAAGGCAAAGACGAACGTTCTCTCATACTTTAGCACAGCAAGGGGCATCATCTCTTCTCATCCTCATATTCGTATAGGATGAATAGGACGAGACTGAGAGAGAGACAGAGAAGGAAATAAAGAAAGACACTACATACAAATGTTATAAAAAATGAAGAAGATACGGTTTGAAATCTACGAAAAATATTCATAGTTCAATTCCCCTTGTTCTTTCATATAATGTTTCCACATCTATAATATTTCCACATCTATATACTTACGTTCCATATCTTTCTCCCGTTTTGTCAATCTCCCATCATTATTATGACTCAAAAACTATTTATCTGTATAGCATACATACATATATGTACAATGTACATATATGTATGCTTTCTCATATTTCTCCACACCTTACCAAACGTATAACTTTATCTATCCACATGTTTCAAGTCCATCTCATTTTTAACTCCTTTTTTACACACATCTGTGTATAAAATACAAGTTGAAATAGAAAATAAAGTTTCATATTCTGGTTCCTGTGTCCCTCTTTAGAACACGATGATTTAAGTAATTTTGTTTTACTTTTGAAAAATATTCAACATGACTCTGTAAAGACTTCTCAGTTTGCATTCGGATTTTTGAAATGTCGTGAGAATTTTGGATGTTTGACTTAACAGCGCAAGCTATACACTCTACATTGTAAATTCATGTATAGAGTAAAAAATAATGTGAATGAAATGTAGAAAGAGATTTACTGTTCGATTTGAGTACAAGGCATCCGGAAGTTGGATTAATATTTGAGCAAAACAAGCAACAGATACGGATATTTAGTGAGTACAAAATATTCTTCTGGACATCCATGTTCCATATTCCATATGGATTTTTAGTCAAACTGGCAGAATTTATTAGGGAAAATGTAAAATAGGACACATTATCTCATACTGTCCTCTTCATTCTTCACCTTACAGAGGAGATATTATTATTTAAAAGACAAGAAACATTGAGAACTTGAACAATGAGAGAAAATGAGAAAAAAACCCAGCTTGAATGACTTTTGGGGTCGACAAAAGCAAGTGTTGAAGCTATATATATTGTGGAAATCTTTTTAATATCTTTTTCGTGTCTTTTTCCTTGATTCTCAGTTGACTTTTTTTCTCTTTTTGCGTTTTTTCGTACTCATAAATTACCCAAGCACACACACATTTACGATACACCAAACACCATACCCACATACATATATATATATATATACTTCTAGAGTTGCAATGTGAAAACCACTTAAAAGGAAAGGTCAATGTCAAACTACTCCTGACACATAGTTTACTCACATAGAAACATTTACATTTACATACGTACATACATACTTGCACATGACTGTATCCTGTATTCATACATCCATCTACTTAAGCCGTGTACAAATGTACATCAGACATTAGAGCATGAACTTGAAAAGGACTAGGAAATATCATACGTATATACAATATGAGATGCACAATAACAATAACAGTAGAAAAAGAAAGAAGTCTACTCGTGTGATTCCCTGATCTGTACACACCACCCAGACTATGAACTGCATCTGTATTTATGTTTGTACCAAGAGACCAGAGACCGACTCAATGTCTCTTCTCTTGTGTCTCTCTGTCTCTATGTGTATATTGTATATCTCGTGTCTATTCTCTCTATCTTTCTCTAACCAGCATCCAGTCTATAGATCTATACGACAAGTCAAGTCTGGTGAAAAACTCAAAACCGACAAAATAAACAGCGGGAAGTCTTGCGGTACCCATTCTTAACAATATTCTTGTTCTGAATTTATTGCAAACTTGTGGGACAAATTTTTTAGCTCTTCCTTCCAACTCTTTTTTTTGTTCTTTTATTTTTTTTCAAATATACATGGATACATTCACCTCCATGATCCATGAGCCATGAGTGCATCGTACATACCTATATACGCAATCTATCCCCTCTTTTTATTTCAGTGTGTATGCACGCAGGGATTTGTATATATATTTGTATCGCACTGTGTGTATCAAAACTGTAGGCCATCTCTCTCATTCTCAGTTTCCTCTTCCTTTGGATTTCCTAAGAGAAAGAAAAGGATAAAAGAGAGAGAGAGAGAGAGAGAAAAATAGTCGAATAAAAAAGTCAGTTTTCATCGTAATGTGCTCTAATGTAGAGGCGACCTTTTATCAAAAATAATTTAATATCATCGCATAAGTGTACACATTATCTATACAAGTATACATTTGTATACACACATTTTATTTTATTTCCTACAGTGAAATTCTACACAATAATAATAAATTCAAGGATCTTGGGCCATGATTCTGACTAACAAGAGTTTCTCTCTTAATGTATTATATTGCATGATGATGAGTGTGCATATATCTGTAGAGTATAAAATGAGATTTTTTCTAAACATATACATACGTTTCCCCTTTCTATCCAAACTTCTTCCTTTTTTTAAACTTTTAGCATTCTATTTTCTGTTAAATTTACACAATGTAAAAAAAGGAAGGATTACAGAGTATATTTTTATATAAAATATTGATCTCTCCCTCTCTCTCTCTCACATACACATAGGCAAAGACTCATTTCCTTCTGTGTCATGTTTCTGTATTAAATTTATGTAGTATAAAACTGTGTTCAAATAAAACGGACCCAGGAAAAGGAGTTACATGTAGGAAAAGTACAATAAGAGTTGTAGTATTAGGCCGATTAGGGAAAACAAGCAGGCCATATCGAAGGAAAGCATTTCCTATTTACCGTTCGTTACCTAGCTATCTGTATATATATTTGTATACATGTCCAGATCTATATAATATATACCGAAACACACTATTCTGATTATAAAAAAGCTCAAGTTGAAGCCAAAGGATTCCATAGAAGCTGAATCTGAAGTTCGCATCGTCATCCAGAATTTATATAATCGTAATAATAATAATAGTAAATGTGATGCGTTGTACATATATATACATGAATGATGAAAATAAAATGAAAATATGGAAGAAGGAAGAAATATCCGTATTATACTTGAATATATATTTTATGTATACGTCACATATGTACATGTATTTGTAAATATACATGTTATAGAATGACTATGGCCATGGGCAGATGTGCGTTTTTACACCTTTTTAGTTTTTCAATTTCAAAGTTTTTCGATTCAACCCTTTCTCAATTCTCAATCCTCAATCCCTGAGCCTTAGTGTAAACCCTTTTACCTCTCTCCATCTCCACTTGTGTATATATTCTCTCCTGGATATTACGAGATTACATAAAGCCAGAAACCTGATAAAAAATTAACATCCCTTCACTTCAGTGCATCCATCTAAAATTTAAAATACATTTTTTTTCTAAATTTATATATATATAGTGAGAGAGAACTTATCATTTTCATTGAAATTTCCGATAAAATTACATCCATCCAACCTCTGTTTCTGTTTTGTTTTTCTATATATTCTACCATATATTTACTCCATACACTACACACTATACAGCACTATGGAACCTTTATTTTAGCTACAAATACATGGACACATATAGCATATATATATACAGAACGAGAGAGGAATACAACAAATTTTTTGTATATATTTTATTATATTCAATTTATATTTTTTTATATCAAAAACTAATCTGGCAGTTACACTACCCAAAATCTAAATCCAAAATCGATCCAAACTCTGATTCAATTCATCCCACATCAGTCCATATGAAGGAAGTTGAAAAAGTGAAATATAATGAGCCATCCCGTTCAGTAATTGTACATATATGTGCATGTATAATTTTACTGTTATTCCTTTGCTACCTTATTTTTCCCTACCTTTTTGTTTTAATTTTCTCTATGAATACCCTCATTTCAAGGTTTTTTTCCAATTTCCATCCTTTGGATAATGAAATAGTGGAATTAGAGTTTTTATTCTAAAATGAGAAAACAGTAAGTGAAGTATATATACAATATACAATATAGGCAATAGGAATTTGAGAGTGTGTGAATAAATGCATCTTTTCCCATTCTAAACATTGACTGAGCCATTCAAAAATTCTTCGAGTCCTCATCAACATAACGGAAGAAAATGTAGATGATGAGATAAACACTGAAAATACAGCAACTTTACTTTTATATTCATCTCATTAAGGAAAAAAGGAACGACTGCTCAGTCAGTGACACATCAAATATCAAATACACATAACATCAAACTTGTTGTGTGTGTCTGTGCTGTCTATCTTCTATGATCATATGAAAAAGAAAGCTTGTTCTCACACTACGCGGGATTAGTTTTTAGAGTGAAGAGGTATGGAGAGGAAATAGAAATGCATAAAAATCAACTATAGTTATTAAAGGGTTCATAAAATTAAGTAGTAGCTAGGAAATAAATAATAAATAGATTTTTTTTTGCTACTCGTAGTATTTTCCTGCATGCGTTTATACTCTTATACTTTATTTACTGTTTCCATATTAATCTAAATTGTAGGAAGTAAGGAAATAAAGGGCAATTGAAAAATGCAGACAATAAACATGCATAACTACATCGAGAAAGATCAAGAGCAAGAGGGACATAAGCGTGTATGTAACTATAATTCTGATCATCACTGCTGACTGACTTCAACTTCCATTCCATATCCAAATTCATATCAGTACTAATGAATGCATAAAATGACGATGATGTGTACACATAAAACAAATGTTTGGTGTACAGTATACAGTATATAGATACATACGAAGAACCAGAACTAAAATGCACAATATTCATATCATTATCATTATTATTCCATCACATGTATCTTATACAATAAATTTCCTGGCTTCCTTTCAAATCTTTGTACACATCAAACTTCATTACTCCGTCAACTATATTTTAATAATAGAGGATGAAGAAACGATACTCTAGAGTCTTGAGTCTTGAGAGCGTAAAATCTATACAAAACATCATTAGAAGAAAACGGAAACAAGAAACCTTGTGACCATTCCTTTCAAAAGTGGCAGAAAGTAAAAGCGTAGAGAACATGAATTAATTGCTATCACTTATTATTTTTAATATAAATACTTGAGCTATTAACAAGTCAAACTTTATATCCCTCAACTTGTTCCTTTAGTTTTATCTTAAATTCGTGTATGTACACAGAAATTATTAAGCTCTATTATTAAATATGAATTCATAGACATTCCTATTTGATATTTGTTTACACATTAAATATACTGATAATTTTGACTCAATCATGTGTTTTTTTGCAAAAGTACCGTGAAAACTAGCTTTCATATAGACTTGTTTTTTTCAAACTAATGCATTTCACCCTCGATCTTTGAAACGTAAACTTGGATATATGTTTTTGCAAACATCCCATTCCTAAAATGACATGTAGATAAATCTTCACATGTGTGTTTATATTACACTACAATTTCAATATTGGGCATTTTGCGCATATAGATAATAATAAAATTACTCGTTATAGTAATAGCACATTAGATTTTTGTCCCCCATCCACATGGATATATGTTGACACTAATGAAATTCTCACGGAACGGTTTTTAAGAGAGAGAAGGAAAGAGATAAGAAGAAAATGGAGAGAGGAAAAAAATCTTTATTAAATACTGCAAATGGCATGTAAAGTATGCATAATAAAGTACAAGTGAAGAAGAAGATCACCATTTTATGTGGTCAACAAAGGTCGCTTGCCTATATCTTTCTCCCATTTTTTATTCCCCTTCTCCTTCTTCTTATTTTTATTCTTCTTCTTTTACTTTAAGTACAAATACTTTTTTTTACATACACGAATATTCATTTCAACTTCTCTTCGTAACTTTTACCCTTTCACATGCACTTGCAGAATGTCCATTAATGGACTGAAACAGAAACACTTTGGGAATATTAAGCTCATGTTTAACACACTTGTATTGCACTTTGAACATTTACATCAGTTTCATATTTATTGCTAGTGGTGGTCTCACATTGATGACTTTTGTGTTTGTGTATGTATTACGTATGCAGAATGTAAGTTGAGTATTTTGTTGTTTTTTTTGCTTCTACATATATATCCCTCATTTAGAATTGAGAACCTCTATGTACGCTTGTTTTATTTCAAATACCATTATTGTATTGCCATTATCATCATCCATAATCTATACAGACGTATGTATAAATTTAGACAATTGAAGAGTGGATTTATGTCTTGGGTTTCTTATTCTCTTCTCGGTTCTGAATCCTAAATGCTATGTGCACTTTATTGTTTTCTATATATGTATTATGTATTCCATGTCAGCCTCATATTTAATTGCATGAATTTTTGAATAATATTTTCTTTAATTCATGTCCCATCGTTTTTGTCTTTCTGTAACTTTTTTTGTTTAAAAAAATCATTTACGTTGACTCATTGTTTAACCACAGTTAAATCTAATTCTAGTAATTCATAGTTTAAGCTTGAATGAATATTGTAGACAATGAATTAATAATTTTGTACTGATACAGGTGATAATAATGAGACAATGCAACTGCTGAAGTTACGAAAAATTTGAAGAAACAGTAATTCTATTCATTTCCGGACAGGAATTTGAAATATTCATACATTTTTCGGTTATTTAATGTAACAATTTATGTCTACCCTGAATTCTAAAAGTTTTTTTAAAAATTAAAATTGGTGTGGTTGTCTTTGTAAATTAAACACTTTTCTATACTTTATTGTCTTCAAAAGCTGAAACTCAAAAACGTGGATTTTTAAATTTTGATAGTCTTATACATAAATTGAAAAAACGGCTTCTGCTTTATTATTGATACTACAATATCACATTATAATAGGTAGAACCGTTTTTTCCACTTTTTTATGATGTTATACATGAAGCCAAGTGTCTAATATTTTAATAATAGCATCATAGTTAGAGCATGTGTATTAGAAAGAGAGGAGCTTTAAAAAGCACTTGGCTTATTATATAGTCAAATTTTTCATCCGTTCGTTCAGGGTTTTTGTTCTTGAAGCAAAAAGTAATATAGCATTAAATTTACACCGAAAGTTAGAAAAAGAAAAACTAGCAAGCGAGAATGAGAAAAAATAAGAATATAATAATATAAGAGAATGGAAATGTAGAGAATGGATCAAGTTTTAGAAAGGGCAAAGAGAGTAAGAGAGAGAGCAGAAAGAAGCTTCAAAAAGTGTAAGCAGATATTGCATAGATAGATAGAAAGTCGTAAAAGGAAAATTTTTTTCATTTCCAGAGTCGTTAAACAACAATAACTGGCAAAGAGAATTATCATAAAAAGAAGTGTTTTTTACACACAGGTGTGCTCTGTTCACGGAGTTCCTGTTGGTCTTTCATTAGCGATTTCGTTAACTCTTTTTTTTTCCAATGGGCCACCCTAACACTAACACCAAAATATCAACATCAACAGATTTAAGAGTAACACATCCACAGAGAGGAGAATCAAGATACATAGATCGCCAAGAGGAGAGGAGAGCATAGGAGAGAAAAGAATCTTCATCGACTGTAACATTGAAGAAAAAAAACATTCAATATAACAACAAATCTTTTGGCTTATTTAAGTTATCCACAACATCCTTCTATTTTATATTCCATTTCTTTTCTTCTTTCTCTTTTTCTCATCTCAAACTTATGAAACTGCCCCTTTGTACATTCTCACATTATTAACTATTATTATCTTTGTCATTAATTCTCTATTGTCTATAATATATGTGTAATTTTTTAATGTTAACTGAAAACTGAAGAGTTTCAACTCACAACCTGTTAACAAAAATACACATATAACTCTCCTACACGTATGTAGCTTCATGCTCAACCAATGTCTTTAATATATTTTATCTAAATGATCTATGAACTTTGTGCAATGTGGGAAGTATCTATCTATACTTACTGTTAACATTTATGTCCTATGTGACTCCTCTATGCCAATAAAGAAAAGGAAAGAATTCTATTATGATCATTAATGCCGTAGGATTTTTTTAAATCTGTATAACTCTGCTGAGAATCTAGGACCTTATTGTTATTTCCTTTGATTAATCTCATTTGATGCATTATCTGTACATGTATGTATGTATGTGCTTGGTTGTTGTTACTGAGAAAATGATTAGTCATTGTTCATTACACTATAGAGCTTTTAAGTACATTTTTTTTGCGTTTCTGTGCAATATCCATCTCTATCTGTTAGGTACATGGTACACCACACATAATGATAGAAAATGAGCATGTCGATCATCTCATGTAAATTTAGATCACCACACCTAATTCGATAAGTCCAAATCCACTATGTTGCTTGACAGTGACAATTTGAATATCAACTTGTTTTTTTTTTCTTATACTTTACAAGTTACAAGTTAAGCATACCTATAGTATGGTATGATTAAAAATAAAATGTTATTAAAGAAGAAAAGTATATTGACTTTTTAAGTGGGAAATCAAGTGACTTATTATCATAATGTTGTTTATCTGGTCACCAAAAATCAACTCAAGGTGTGTACTGTAGTCTATATAAAAAATACACTGTGTACAACGTACAATACCAATACAAAGATTACTGCATACTCGCGACACTCAATAATACGATTCTATGGAAACTGGTCACACGGGAAACTGGTCACCCGAGGAAACTCGTCACACGTGCAACTGGTCACATGGTGAAAGTGGTCACACATGAAACTGGTCACAAAGTATGACTGGTCACCTGGGGAAACTGGTCACTTATGCAACTCGTCACAAAGGAAACTGGTCCCAAAATATGACTTGTCACACGAAGAACCGTCGCAAAATTCTTCTTTTTTCAGAACTACATATATAAATTTTGTATTAAAATGCACAGTTTTAGTCTTAAATTTTACACAAATCTGTTCAAAGAGACATTGGTTTGCCGTACACTATTACGAAAATTCGATAAGTTTTATTTCGTATTATACTGGTTTGGAAATTTTGGTCCAAAAATGTAGACTTAAAAGTCCAGCATGTCCAAACTGTGGTTAGAAAAATTCTTATACACATCGACACCGAGTGCGTCTTGGGCAACGCGTGTAACATTAATTGGCGAGTTCCCAAACTAAAGAACTGTCAACCAAATTAAAGTTTGTTATCAATGAATTGCAATGGTCCCAATAAGCTTAGGCCCCGGACCCGACGAATTTTTACGCCAGCTAAATTCTACTAAAAACCCTCGAAACTTTTCCAAACTTTTTTTACTCTGTTTTGCCCATACTGATTTTAAATGGCTTTCGAGTGAACTGGCCTTGGTATATGCAGTTTGAGGATCATTTGCGAAACTTAGATTAAACGCAGATTTAGATTTGGGTTTAGATTTAAGACCAAAACTGTGCATTTAGTACAAAATTTATATATGTAGTTCCGAAAACAGAAGAATTTTGCGACGGTTCTTCGTATGACAAGTCATATTTTGGGACCAGTTTCCTTTGTGACCAGTTTCCCCAGGTGACCAGTCATACTTTGTGACCAGTTTCATGTGTGACCACTTTCACCATGTGACCAGTTGCACGTGTGACGAGTTTCCCTGTGTGACCAGTTTACCGTGTGACGAGTTTCCCCGTGTGACCAGTTGCAGTGTTACCAGTTGATAGGGTGACCAGTTGCAGTGTTACCAGTTGATAGGGTGACCAGTTTCAGAGAGACCAGTTTCCCGAAAACCCAATAATACAATCACAGTTTTATTAATTTATTCAATATAGACATCATTGTACATTTTCTTTGTTTTCTTTTCTCAAGTCTTATTATTATTATTATTATAATTTCCTCTCAAATTAAATTGTGTATATTAGGCTACTGTAAAAGAGCTGAAAATTTAGGGTGTATAATTATTTAATCATTAGATTAAAAATCAATTTATGAAATATATATGCGTAAATCTTTGTATTTGTATTCCTGATGAAAGCTCCCATACTTAATTGCAATCATAAATTACTCGCAAAAGATTTGGTCATATGTATACGCACGCATAGCATGAGACATACAGAGAGAGAAATAATGATGGAGAACAATCAATCGTCTCTATCTTGCAATTACAATGTTATGTTGAGTTAAGAACCCGCAATCAAATAAATCATACTTTTGATCTACATGTAAGTTACGACGTACATAGAAAAGAAACAGAATACATCATTGCACGCATCAAATATGTGCGTACGTGTGTATCTACATTCATTCCATACACAAAAATGTGTTTGCGCTTTTGTGTGTGTGTGTGTTTGTATCTTTGTTGCCCTATAAAACTTATGCACCATAACCTCATCTATCTATCGAATATTAACTACCGTGTCATATAAACAGTTTGGAATGCGTTTTTTTTTTAATTCTTAGCTGTACTTTCTTATGCAATACATTTAAACGAACAACCATGAGCGAGAACAGAAGTATGTATAATAACATCTGTGCATAATATCTTATATCACAGATATGTACACATTTGAATATGGCATAGGAGTTGCAAAGACCAGCAGCTTTCCCAGCTGCCAAGGCCAACTAGGAAGGCGTATGTTCGTTCGTTGCTCTACAGCACGCAGGTACATATTCCAACCTACCAAAGAGTAAATGGCAAACGGTGGATGATTAAAGTAATTATTAAGTTTTCCTAACAGTACACGAACACAAAACAAATACCATATTGTTTCAAAAGATAATTGACGGGTTAAAACATTTTAATTTTCCATCTCCCTCTGAGTATGCCTACCTTATCCCAAAACGTTTCTTACATATTATTCACATGCCTAGGTAAGAAAATACAATAATCATGTTCATGTTCATAAAATTTGCCAACTTCCTTTTAACATACCTTTTGGTACAGAAAGCCAAAGTATTCAAAAAGTTCATAGTTGACTGAGGTATCAACAATCGGAATTAATAATCAATCAGTGCTTAAAATTCCTTATAATAATATTATATTTGTAGAACAATAGTAATAATTGAGCATTATCTTTCTCATTGTGATACCTTTTTACTTTTTACACACTAATGAATTCCAAAGAGAGCTATAATAAGTGTTGACACTGAAATATATATATAGGTATATATATATATCGATATTTTTCAATGTCAACGACGAAGTGCATATTTCTATTAAAAAATAGAGTGGAGTAGGAGTAGCTGTAAAGTCCCAAAGTACGTGTAGGAATAAACAAATTCGTGATATCTGCAAAGCTTGTCATATCTTCAAGAGCATTGAGTACTAACCAACGTAGACCATGTTAGCAAGTTGTACAGTGTATAACTACAACTTGAACATGATATACGAGAGAAAATGCTTGTCTTACTATTTACAATTAATTCCAGAGTCAAAATTACTTAATGAAGTTGTTTGACAAAGGAGACAGAGGGCTAAAGCGCTAAAGATGTAGTGAACGACAGAATTGATGACTTTGTAATTATTGACAGCCTTTGGGGTGTTGAGAGGACAAAACAAAAAGAACTATATAATATATAGTACAACAGGTTATGTGTAGTGTATACTGTACTATACGTGTAAAGATACATTGTATATGAAGACACGTACAAAGAGAATATACCTCTGCTGATAAATGCATATCCGATACATATTGTATAATGTAAAGAACACACTAAACACTACGCACGCAGAACACACAACCTTCTCTTTTCTTTTGATTTCATTGCCTCAGTGAGTCGACTTAACCTAACTCAATGGTAATAGACTAATAGCTAGTAACTAGTAACCATAAATTTAATATCTATATCAATTTCAACCATATGTGCGTTTGTACAATTATGTTGTTGTTCAAGTAGTAAGTGCGTACGACCTCATGTACTGAACATTATGCGGAATCTATCGTGTATCTACATTATACATATACACTAATAAAAGAAAATCTAATCTACCATTATAATATCAGGTATTACGCTTACACATTGTACAAAATGCATACAGCTTCTGAATGCTACTTTCTGCTTATTCAGTAAAGTAAGTAGTTGTTACTAAAGTTATTTTATATTATCTAAAATATATGATTTACGGATACTCCGCCTTTATCACTTAATCTTAAGAATATTTAACATAACGACGACTTAAAAATTGATTCTCAATCAATAGGAGTCGTTGTCATGATACTTGATGTACCTTTCAATATATTGAATCTGTCGACAAATATGTTATGTACCATTATTCGTTTTACTTTGTTTAATTAAGTTATCACAATAACTGTAAGATAATCCATAAAACACAAAGTCACAACTTTTAAAGGTTGATCGCAGTAAGTGTGCAGTTCTAGTTAAGGAGTTGGATTAGAAATGTAATGTCAAACAACATTCTGAATTCTGAGTCATAAATAATATGACGATTCAAGGTAATGATTAATAATTTATAAGAGACTGTTTCTTTTAAAGTACAAAACAGAAACAAATCTTTCATTAACATAACAGAAAACAGAATCTTAAAGCATGATAAGGTTGGAAAGAGTATATATATATGTATGTTTCTGTGTTAAGCTCTTACGTAATTGATCAGTATAAGTAATCTCTGTACATTGACTATTTGGCTCTTATATATATTTACTATTTTTTATAATATACGATGGCCAATAACCATCAATAACGTTTTGACTTTTACATCAAGTATTTTTAGAATGATCTTTGTTTTAAATTCTGAGTTGAACTTTCCTGTTCATTACATTTACACTATGTAGCTATATTTGGGTGAACAAAAGTATAGGTAATAGTATTTATCAGTCCTTTTGTGATCATAGAAAGTGACGATCGTATTTCTATTGTTTTTGTTAATCAATCATTACACTAAATTTTGATTATAAACCTCATGACACAACAGACATATACATAAATATAAATATGTTCCATGCTATTAAAAATATTTGACAATACTGTCAATAATTAACTAACTTACAAGTTATTAGGACTCTACCATACTTTTCATATCATCAACAAAATATTGATTTATCTCCCTCAGTATCTTACATGTATATACAGTTGTATGTACACCATGAAATTTTATTTTAAAACCCCTGTAGATACGAAATACGAATGTACATTTATTAATTACAGATTTTGTAAAAGACACAGGGAGAGGGATTCGTAAGTTAGAAAAAAAACATAAAGAGACATCTGTAAGTCAAAATATGATAAGATTACACAAGTAAACTAGTTACACAACGTAAAACGTCAATGTCAATGGCATTTCAATGCAAACTAGCCGAAAGTTCAAGTATTGCGATTGTTTCTCAATCACACTCAATTAAACATCAGTTGCAGGAAGAAAAATCTTGAAAAAAATGTTTTTGTTTCTAAATAATGATTTTCATTTGTTCTAATGAAACGAAAACACTACTGTATACACAGCTCTAGAACATACCACGCTACACACTTTATGTATTTATTTACTTTTGCTCCATTACAAAATTTATATGTACATGTGTGTACCCAACGTCCTCCTTATTCTTGTTATATAAGAGACAGTCAAAAGTATGTATATCGCATTTGTAATAACAGTTTTAGAAATTTTACTTTTAGAAGCGTTAGTTACATTTTTATAAGCTTTAGCATAATATATTATTATACATAATATTAGTTATGTATTATGTATACACACACACAAATGCATGTTAAAGAAGTTGTATGTAGAATAAAATTTTCCTGAATGCATTGGTATAATATAATATTTTTTCCAAAATTAATCAATAACTCGAGCAATATTAAAGACCCCATTAAAGCCTTTGTAATAAAAATAAAAATGATTCATACGAGTCTTAAATCCATTCATCAGATTTTGATAGAGTAATAATAAGGGGGTATATAATAAATTGTTAGGATATATATCAAAAAGAAAATCAAAGAGAAAGAAGCATGAGCCGCAGCCTTCATCATTTATAATAACGAATTTCTTAACTACAAACAAAATATTATTACGTCCAACAAAACTATAGTAAATACTCATGAAAGTACATTTATGTGTACTCATGAAATAACATAAAAAGCAAATTTATACAATCGATTAACACATTTCTTTGTAATTCCTCTCAGCCCATGAAAAACATAATAATAATAATGATGATAATAATAATAATAAAAATGGCACTTCCCCTTCAAATGTATAGTTGGCGTAAACAATTCAAATATCATAATATTCTACATATACATGTATGCGAACATTGCTTTTATATTATTATGTTAAAGAAAGACAGTATTCTTTGTACCAAAAAGCATAAAAACCAAAAGGAAATGAAGTCATAAAAAGGCAAGATACAAAAGAAACTCAATTGATATCAGTATTTTACGCCCATGTACTTAAACAAAATGGGATATGATTGTGCGTTTTTAAAAATTTTGCATAAAATTGAACAGTTCTTTTGTTATATTGTTTCTCATTTTACAAACAAAAGGCAAAGACTGTATAAATACATAAAAAAGCATTTACTTTTTGCATGAGTAAAAACGACAATTTTTTAAAAACTGTTTGTAAAACTTTTTTTTTTCAATAGAAAAAATAACTTATGCCAAAATATATTATTCTATAGTGAATTTGATGATCAACATTCGGATTAAATAAAAACGCTATACTTTGGTTGGTTTTTTTTTCAATTAATATAGAGAGTTTAAAAGAATGTTCTCATTTAAATTAAAGTTTCAAGTCAATTGAATCTTGTACATCATCGTTAGAATGATCATTTTCGAGTTAATGTAAAATAGATACAACTTTCTATTGAATATACATAATATTGGTTACATTTAACATGCATATTATATTTATTATCTACATGCATTTTCAGTTCTCAGCTTGTTTGAAGAATCAACTAGCTTCTGAACATCATACACCCCACTTCAACAAATTTTTCTCACATAGTCATTCATAAATTACACATGTAAGTATTACAAGATGTTTCCAACTTCCACATATTACTTACACTCATTTTTTTTCTTTCAAGTTTATGTGTTTGGAATCGAGCAAAGTATAAAACAAAAAGAAAAAAAAACTACTATTTTAACCAACTCATTCCCAAAAGAAAGGAAAAGACATGCTTACAAGAAAAGTAGGAGAATGTCAGAAAGAAAATAAAGGAAGAAAAGGAGAAGACGACAAAGAAATATGCGTTTAAGAAGGGAGAAAATGAAGAATGTTTCGTAAGATTTGACCCTTTCGTCACAAAACATGAGGATTTACATGGTTGGAATACATCGAGACGTATTCAAGTAAAAATTATGATGTCCCAACTACACACACATACACAGGGTAAGAGCATGGGAATTTTATGCATGGTGTAAACTAAAGACCATGGAAGAATTCTGTTCTATGTCTGGATCCCTTCTGTTCCTATATCCTATAAACTATACACGTTGTCATATGTGCTAATGTTGTGAATTGTGAAGGAGTAAAGAAAGAATCGAAAAAGTTTAAATAATTCTACATTGCATGTATTTGTAATATATTATTATACACCCATGTATATTATATCTATATTATGAAGGGGGAGATGTATTGAAAAAAGGGAAAGAAATATATAGAAACACACACTAAACCAAACTAAAACCAAATATATATATTATGCATACATAATGTAGACCCAACTGTATGAGACCAAAAAAAGGAGAATGGAAGTTTTCATTCTTCTGTGATGTGTTAATGAGAAGAATGAACGAACCTATTAGCATCAGCGTTTCTTATTTTTAGTGACTTGACTTTCCTATGGTCACATTGAGGGAATATTACAAGCATGTATTTGGTTTCTTGCAAACCCCTTCATACTGCTTTATGTATATATTCTTTCTGCTACTCATAATATACTTAACACAGTTTTTACGTCAACTTGAATTTCAATCACATAATAGTCAAAATACAAAATCCCATTCAATACTCTGAGTTTATGTTTAATGGATTTGTGTAGTAGAGAGAGTAGAGGCCTTTTACAAGATTTAAACCACGTATTTTCCTATAAATGGGAGAGAAAAGCCGTAAGGTATTTATACCAAGATGAAAATTTTACTAACTTTACAAAACCCTTCACAAGTATACACAAAAAGACACTAATGTGTCTGTGTTCATCTTAGGAAAAGAATGAAAAAATCTCCATTCATATCTAACCCAATATTCAATGAGGAGATAAAGAAAATTAACAAACTAAAAGCTTTCATAATATATGCAACCATTTTCGTATTCCACCTTTTTTCATACATTTTTTAAGATTCATGAATTGAGCCGTATGTATTATGTATTATGTATACATACAAGAACAAAAAAGCTATCACCTGATTTTTTGTATAATTTTCCCTTTCCATAATATAAAGTTAAAAACCATACTATTATTATTATTGAAGAGGAAGTCCTATAGTGACTTTTTAATCATGCATACGCATTTCACACTTCATTACAATAAACGGAGAAACGTACTTAAACATATACAGATACATGTTCTACAATTACGTCTGTTTTTAGCCATTTAGCAGTAGACAGAATGACGACTTTTGATATTTTGCTTCTAGGCATCAGTTAGATATTTTGTACAGTATAAACTATGTTATATACTAACATCTAGTATAGTAAAACTCGTGTTTCACTAAACCCAACTCCTACATTGAAAATAAAACAAAGTCAAACGATTGTTTTGACACTCTAAGCAACCTATAGTATTATTATTACCATGATTTTTTGATGCCGTAGATTGCAGATGAATATGGAATTCTATATTATTAATAATTATTATCAATATAATATGTTTTTTTACTTACCTGATGATTAGAAGAGACGGATTCTTGAACTTAATTTTCAACAAAAGATTCAATTTTGTTTAGTCTTGCAAACACAACAACATTTTATAAAGATTTGCATATTACGTGGTTTTCCATTTTTCTTCTGGATTTTACAATACTTTCATTTAAACTGGTCCACTTTGTGATAATGATGTCTAAGTACGTTCGAAATAGTTTTTTGATGTTATATTTTTAGATTATTATTGTCAAAACGTATAAAAATAACCAGTCAAAAAGATCAACGAGAGAATCGAGTTGATTCTAACTATTTTGGTAAATAAGAATGATGCACAATTTTCTGAATAATAAAAAGAGTAAGCAAGAATCACGAAGTACTACTGAAGTCAGTTTATCACACTACACTAGAAATGTTTAATAATTTTAATTTTTTTTTAAACAATATAATTTTGATAAAAAAACTGAAACTTGAATTTTATTACTCAAAAGAATCGGAAATCGGATAAAAACTGATTTAAACTGGTGAATTTGCCTCCGTTTACTCCAGAGCATTGAGAAAGACCACCTCTATGAGAAAAAAACAAAAAAAAAACACTGATTAGAATTATTTTTCAGTGCGGATTCGTTTAACTAATCTTAAAAATATTAATTATTATTGTTTAAAAAACAAGTGGCATATTCTCAGAACTCAGAACATAACAAAAGATGAGCCTTTTTATATTTTACAGCTTCGCAAAAAATGAAAAAATAGTAGTAATCAAGGATGCCAGGCAATCTTTCAATCATTGTAAATAATGCCATGATGAATTCAATCTTTTCAATCACACTATGT